>BDDC01000262.1:50655-80581 GCA_001662425.1 Chlamydomonas sphaeroides | reverse complement strand
GGTGAGGTGGGGTGGGGTGGGGCGTTGCGGCGTGTGGGGTGGGGTGGGGTGGGGTGGGGTGGGGTGGGGTGGGGTTGTGGCCCCTGCTTGTGGAGCGCCTGGTGCCGGGGGGAGGGCCGCACCCCCCCGGGCCAGGGCTGCTGGGCTGCTGGGCCGGGACGACGGCTGTGCGCCACACGGCTGCGTGCCCGCCGTCCGCTGGGGCCATGGGGCGGCACGAGGGCGGCTGCGTGTGTGTGTGTGGAGGGGGGGGAGGGTAGGCAGTGGGGAGGGCGGCGCCCCGGCTGGTGGCGGCGGTGTGCCAGGGGCGCAGGACGGCAGGAGGGGCCCGGCCCTGCC
The DNA here is from genome assembly GCA_001662425.1 of Chlamydomonas sphaeroides. Lineage (NCBI taxonomy): Eukaryota > Viridiplantae > Chlorophyta > Chlorophyceae > Chlamydomonadales > Chlamydomonadaceae > Chlamydomonas > Chlamydomonas sphaeroides. The sequence goes on along the minus strand of BDDC01000262.1, from coordinate 80,242 downwards.
GGGGCGGCCAGGCGCGGCTGCGGTGCTTTTGCTCATTCGAGCGCAGGCTTTTGCCCAGCATGTCGACAGGCAGTGAAGAGTGCCTGCGTTGCGGCTGTGCCTTGGAGCCATGCGGAGCTGGGGCAGCAGCGGGGCTCGCCGGATGTGGGGGGCCTGGCCTCCGCTTGCTAAGAGCTACAGACCTGCGCGTCTGATGGTGCTTGTCCCTGTGCGGTTCGGAAAGGATCAGCTTGTCCTGGCGGCCTGTAGATTGGCGGTCACTGCGGCTCCCCGGCAGTGGGATAAGAACCCATGCTGCGCGCCATAAGTTATGATAAGTTCTGCGGCCCTAGCTTCATCCCATCGAGCGACCGCTTCCAAGGGGGACGCCGCTGTGTCCCGCCGCTGCCATCGTTCCCTTCGGATGCCGGACAATGCCGGTAAACAGTGATGTCATGACCGCTCACGCCACGACTTTCCGCGACATCGTCCTGTGTCGATGCCGGGATGCCGGGGAGGTGGGTTCGTGCCCAATCGGTCTGGGGTGTTGCCCACACGAGGCCAATGCACGACAGCCTGTGACCGTGGTGTTATGAGCTGCCTATCGGAGTATGTCTATTGGAGTCTGTGTTGCTCCCGCCGATCTATCCTCGTCAGCGACATGGTCCCATGCGCGTTCCAGGGTCGCGAATTCAAGCAGCCTTGCTTATTATGCGTAGGTCTAAGCTTGAGAACTGCACCGCAGCTCGTTGCTAAACAATTCCTTAGCCGTTGGCAACACCGCATTTCACGAAGTGTCGATACTAGCCATAGCCAGGAGCGCTATCCTCGTCGTGATACGTTGCAACTGAACCTCTGATCACATAAGAAGAGCGCCGCTGTTGGACATCTGGTCAATCGAAGGGCCGCGGGATGGAGCTGCCCACGGTCGGCACGCCCAACAGCATGAGCGGGCAGAAGAAGTCGGTGGACGAAATTTGGAAGGAGCTGAACGCGGCCAAGCCGCGCCAGCGCCAGGGCGTCGCGGGGTTCGCGGTGGGATTGGGCGGTCTGCCCGGCATCACCTCCGTCGTGCGCACCATACCGTCCAACCCACCGCCCACCGCGCCCGCGGAGCCCCACACCCCAGCTACTAGCTCCCAAGCCGACCCGTCCAGCAGCGGCACCTGCGCCACCGCAGCTGCTGTGCCGACTGGCGACGCGGCCGCGTACCTCTCCACGCTGCAGCGCACAATCAACTGCCTCGCCGACCCCGACCGCGCGCTCCGCCGCAACGCCGTCACCAGCCTGCACGCCAAGCTCTTTGCCGGCGACGCCTCCACGCCCAAGGCCTCACGCGAGCAGCTGCTCTACCTGCTCTGCGGCCCGCTGCTGCGGCCGCTGCTGCTGCTGCTCTCCGACCCCGTGGAGCGCTGCCGCTCCGTGTCGCTCGCCGTCCTGCTGGAGGGCACCGCCGCGCTGGGCCCCGACCTGGCGCCTGCGCTGCCGGAGCTCGTGCCCGAGCTGGCGCGGCGTTTCGGGGCGCTGCCCGTGCAGGAGCCCGCGGAGGAGGTCCGGCTGCAGATCGCGCAGCTGCTGGCGGCGCTGCTGGCGGCGGCGCCGCCGCAGGCGCTGGCGCGGCTGGTGCCGGAGCTGGCGGCGGTGCTGTGCCGGGGGCTGGAGGACGGCTTCCCGGACATCAAGAAGGCGGCGGCGGCGGCGGTGGAGGTGGCGGCGGCGCGCCTGCCGGTGGCGGCGCTGGCGCCCGAGGCGGAGAAGCTGCTGGCCTCGCTGACGCCCAGCATGCAGCACCAGCACAGCCGCGTGCGACTGGCCGCCATCCAGGCACTGGACGCGCTCGTCGGCGGCGCCTCGGTCGCGGCCTCCGCCGCCGCCGCTGCTGCAGCGGCCGCTGCCGGCTCCGCTGCGGCCGAGCCGCCGGCGCCGCCGGTGGTGTCGGTGGCCCTCGTGGAGTCCAGCGTGGCGGCGGCGCTGCGGCCCGTGGTTCACGACCACTCGCAGCAGGTGCGCGAGGCGGCCTTTGCGGCGCTGGGCCGCTGGCTGGGAGCCGGCGGCCCGCTGGCGCCGCCCCTGGCGGACGGCTGCATGCCGCTGCTGCTGCCGCTGCTGCTGGTCGGCGTGTCAGACCCGCAGCCCGCCACGGCCGCGATGGTGCTGGGGCTGGTGGAGGCGGTCGGCGACGCCTGGCTGTCCCGGCAGCCCACCGAGGGTGGGAGCGCTGAGGAGGGTGCCGCGAGCAGCGCCGCCGCCGGGGAGGGCGAGGCGGTGGTGCTGGCTCGCGTGCTGGCTTGCCGGCTGGAGGCGCCGTATGTGGGGCGGCCCGGCACGGGCTGCCGCGCGCTGCTGCGGCGGCAGCTGGCGACGCTGCTGCCTCCGCTGCTGCGGCAGCTGGGCGAGTGGACGGCGGCGCTGCGGCACGAGGCGGCGCGAGTGCTGCACACGGCGCTGGTGCTGGCGGAGGGCGGCGCGGGGGAGCATGCACAGCAGCTGCTGCCGGCGCTCTGCAGGTGGGCGTGGCGTGGCCCAGGGTCGGGTGGCAAGGCGAATGTGGGTATGTGGGGTGAGGGCGCGAGCGCATGCCGTACGCCGGGTGGCTTCCCAACGGTGCCTGTGGAAGGCCGCCCTTGCGCGTGGGCTCCAACCCGCCCGTGCCAACTTCCCCGCCCCACCCGACCCCAACCCACCCGGCCCCCGCCAGCGCCATCGGCGACGAGGAGGTGGACGTGGCCTCCCACATCATGGCCTGCGTGCACGTGGCGGGGGCCCACATGGACCCACACACCTGGCTGCCGCGACTGCTCGACTCCCTGGCACCCGCGCCCCCGGCGGCGGCGGCGGTGGCGGCAGCAGGCGACGGCGGCGGTGGCCCCGCTGCCGCCGGTCCGTCGACGTCGCAGCGCACGCAGACGCTGGTGGTGCTGGCGGGACTCATGCACGCGGCGGGGAGGGGGCGCTGGCCGCTGCCGGCGGCGGCGCTGCGGCGGCTTGCGGCGGTGCTGGCGGAGGAGAGCGTGCTGGCGGCGGCAGAGGCGCACGCCGGGGTGCGGCAGCAGCTGCTGGCGGCGACGATCAACGCTATGGCCTGGGCGGGGCCCGCCGCCGCTGACGTGGCGCTGCCGCTGCACGTGGTGCTGCTGCAGCTGTACGGCAGCGAGCTGGCGGCGGCGGCGGCATCGGCCAGCGGCGCTGCCGGCGGTGCCGCCGCCGCCGCCGCCATGGTCCGGAGCACCGCCGGCGGCGTGGCAGTGCTGAGCGCCATGGCCCAACTGGCCGACTGCTGCGGCGTCGCCGCCAAAGCCACAGATGGCGGTGCCGACGGCGCCGCCAGCGACGAGGGGGCCGCGCTCGCGGCGCGGCACTCGGACTGGCTGCGATCAGCGCTCCTCGGCTGCGGCGCCAGCCCCTCTCCGTCTCCTTCCGCCGGCGACGACGCCGGCGGCGAGTCCGTGCTCGCCTGGCGGCCGCGGCCCGGCGACGCCCTGTGGCTGTCGCTGCTGCGCGCTGCGCTACTGACGGCGCCGCCGGCGACGCTGGCTGCGCTGGCCCCGGCGGTGGCAGCGGCTCTGCGGCCGCTGGTGTCCGACAAGGAGGGGCCCTCGGCGCTGCGGCTGGCGCTGCTGGGGCTGGTGGACGCGGTGCTGGAGGACGAGGACAGGGGTCCGGCGCTGGCGAGGGGCGCTGGGCAGGTGGGGCACCAGGGCGCGCCCCGCGGGCTGGGTCCGGTGGCGGTGCTGGTGCCACGCTTCCCCTGGCTGCTTCCCCTGCCATTGCCATGCACCCAAATCCCTCCGCCGACCACCCTCCCTCCACCCGCCCTCTGCAGGCGCTGCTGTCGGACGTGCTGCTGCCGCCGCTGGTGTGGCAGGCCGGCAAGACCGCCGCCGCGGTGCGGTACGCGGCGGTGGTGGCGCTGGCCACACTGCTGCGCCGGCAGGTGCTCGAGCCAGCCGCCCTGGCCGCCGCCGTGGAGGCTGGCGCCGCCGCCGCCATGGCGCAGGCCGCCGCCGCTGCCGCGCCGCTCCAGGCGCCGCCGCAGGGCGCGGCCGCTGTCGCCCCCACCCAGCCCCAGCCCCAGCCGCTGCTGCTGCTGCCGCTGCTGGCTGCGGCGCTGGACGAGGACTGGTACACGGAGATGCGGCTGGCGGCGTGCTACGTGGTGCAGGCCATGATGCAGGTGGGGGAGGGGGGAAGGAGGGCGGAGGGCTGGCGGGCTGGAGGGGCAGGCTGATCGTATGCTGGGGGGCGGGCGCCGCGTGCTGCCGCGCGCTAGGGCCAATCCATCAGGCCTGTCCGCGCCTCCTATCGGCCGCGGCCTTGCCCATGCACCTCTGGGCCTGCGGGCCTCAGCCTGAACCCCAGCCACCCCACCCCACCCCAACCACCCCAACCACCCCAACCACCCACTGGAGCATTTCGCACCTCTCCCCTCCCTCACCGCTGCCCGCCCCCTCTCTCGCCGCCCAGTGCTGCGGCCACCTGCTGTCGGACGCCTCCCGGCGCGCGCTCTACCCCGAGCTGCACAAGCGCCTGGACGACGCCCACAACAGCGTGCGCATCGCCGCCTGCGCCGCGCTGCGGGCGCTGGTGGCCTCTGCGGGCAGCGCCTACTGCGACACCAACAGCGGCTACCTGGTGGCGGGCGTGCTCATCCACATGGACGACGGAGACCCCGCGGTGCAGGTGGGGCCCCGGGCAGGGCAGTGGGCGCGGTGGCGGGCGTTGGACAGGGCGGGCCACCGGACGCGGCAACGGTTCATGTTTATGGTCACGGCACACACTAGGAGCCCGGGGGGCTCGTGCGAGCATGCGCGTGCCGGGGCAGGCAGAGCCGGCGTCGCAAGAGCGGGCGAGCGCGCCGAAGGCTTGGCAGCGCCCTCACCCGCACTGACGCGCCCCGTGTGTGCCTCCCCATTCCCCTTCTGCCCCGCCCGCCCGCCCGCAGGAGGCCGCGTGCAGTGTGCTGCTGGCGGCCGCGGCCGCCAAGCCGCGTGTGACGGCGGCTGAGGTGGCCAAGGTGCGGGAGCGCTTCCGCTCCAAGCACTACTGCGACCGGGTGCTGGAGGCGTGCCGGATGGCGGAGGAGGGCGGGGGCGCCGAGGCGGGAGGCGAAGGGCAGGGGCCGTGAGGGCGAGCGCTGGCGAGGGGGCAGTCGGCAGGGGTAGATGTGAGACGAGAGCTGTGAGGGCGAGCGGCGGGAGGCGGGCAGCGGTGGCGACTGCTAGCATGGCTTGGACGGCGCAGCGACGGGCGCATGCATTGCAGACAGCGACGCAGTGGATCGGCGCCATCCCAACGGCGGTGAGGTGGAAGCTGCCTGATCCAGACGGGCTTGGCCTGATCAGCATGTTCTAGGTATGCCAGGACGGCTGCAGGCCTGCAAACCCAATCCCATATGTTACGGATGTGCGCTGACAACAGCTCCAATACGAAGGGACGGGCGGTCTGGCCAGGAAGAGCTGACCAAGAAAACCGGCCCCTGGAAGCATTTGTTACCCGAGCGTAGCCGTCTTGGGAGTTGCGCTCGCCACAGGGAGTGGGCAGCAGGGAGTGGGCAGCAGGGGAGTCCCCTGGTGGGCAGTCGTTGACGGTGGGTTGGGTACGTGCCAAACGGGCGTTCTAGGTGGCCTCTGCCTCCTATGCGGCTATGGCACCTGTTTACAAGAATTACAACTGACTACATGGACTTTGAGCCAATTAAAACATCGAGCCCTCAATTGACGGACAAGTCCGCGTCAGCACAGGTTTAACAGTCGCCGGTTGCCTTGACATCGGCAATCCTGCGCGGTAACAGCAGACAGCGGACATTGTTCTGAGACATCCACATACGCATTGGCCGACACACTGCCCGACAACCCAGAAAGGAAGGACCAGCCTGCACGCTCCGACAGCCTCCACGATGGCCGCTCTTAACCGCGTTCAGAAGCTGGCCTCGCAGCTGGACCCGCCGAAGCCGGCGAAGGCAAGAACGAAAATGAGACATGCGACGGTTCGCGGGGTGCCGGCGAGCCAGCAGCGCGACAGCAGCGACCGATAGACGCACCGCCGCCGCTGCGCACAAGCGGCAGGACCAGGCGAGCGACGCGTGGCTGTTCAGCACGGCACGCCGCGCCTGAACACGGCATGCCTGACGCACGCACCCTCTACTGCCCACCCCGGCGTCCTCCACCTACCTTTCACAACTTACTCCTGCCCTCCCCCGTAACTTGACCTGCGCACTCCCCTCCTGACGTCTGCCCCAACCGCAGTTCAAGGTGGCGCTGCTGGGCGCCGCGGGCGGCATCGGCCAGCCGCTGTCGCTGCTGCTCAAGATGTCGCCCTACGTCTCGCACCTGGCGCTCTACGACGTGGCCAACACCCCCGGCGTCGCCGCCGACGTGAGCCACATGTCCACCGGCGCCCGCGTGAGCGGCCACCTGGGGCCGGCGCAGCTGCCGGACGCGCTGCGGGGCGCACACCTGGTGGTCATCCCCGCGGGTGAGCGCCGCCTGGGGTGCGGTTGGGCAGGGGCAGAGGGCGAGACAATGGGAGCAGGAGGAGCAGCAAGGCAGTAAGGGGTAATGGTAGGACGAGGGGGTACGGAGGTGCGGCCCGGCTTCGCGGCTTTGGGCTTGGGCGCTGGCCGTGCTCGCCCAGCCCCGAGCTTGCGCTTACTCTTGGGCCCTCGCGCCGGTACCCGCCCTGACCTGTGCGCCTCTACCCCTGCCCCCCATCCCGCCGGCCTCCCACCAGGCGTGCCCCGCAAGCCCGGCATGACGCGCGACGACCTGTTCAACATCAACGCCGGCATCGTGGCGGGCCTGGCTGCGGCCGTGGCGCAGCACTGCCCTGGCGCCTGGCTGGCCATCATCAGCAACCCCGTCAACAGCACCGTGCCCATCGCGGCAGAGGTGCTGGCACAGGCCGGTGAGAGGCTGGGCGAGAGGCGCCGCCCGCCGTGGGGGCAAGGAGAGCAGCGGGAAGGGCGAAGTAAGCCCGCAGCCGGAGACGGTGTGGCCAGGGCTCTGCCGACCGCCCGTGCCGCCGACATCCCATACACTACGTTCCGCCTTCGCCTGCGCCTGCGCCTGCGCCCTCTAAGCTCCCAAGCTGGCCGCCCCTCGCCCCCTTCCCCCCGCTCTGCCCAGGCGCTCTGGACCCGCGGCGGCTGTTTGGTGTCACCACGCTGGACGTGGTCCGCGCGGAGGCCTTCGTGGGCGAGCTGCTGGGGGCCGACCCGCGGGACGTGGTGGTGCCGGTGGTGGGCGGCCACGCGGGCGTCACCATCCTGCCGCTGCTCAGCCAGGTGGGCGGGCGGCACGAGGGGGGGGACCGCGAAGTCCGCAGAAGGACGGGGGAGGGCCGTGATCGCGTCTCCCACCAGCAGTCGCTTGTGCCCGCAGTCCCGTTGAGGGCACCAGCCCGCGCCCGGAACCCGCCTCCCGCACGCTCCGATCTCCCCCTCCCTTCCCTCTCTCCGGCCCGCAGGCCCGGCCGCCGCTGCCCGCCTCTCTGAGCGCCGAGCAGCGCCAGGCGCTGACGGTGCGCATCCAGGACGCGGGCACCGAGGTGGTGCAGGTGGGTGGGGCGGAGGGAGGCGGGGAGGGGAAGAAGGGGTGAGGGGACTGGAGGATGGAGCCGCACGGTGAAAGGGGGGACGAGGGACGCGCTGCAGAGTACAGCCGGTGGGCCGGCCGCAACCACGCCCCTCCTTGCCTCCCCCTCCCTCCTCCTCCTCCTCCTCCTCCTCCTCCTCCCGCCCCGCAGGCCAAGGCGGGTGCGGGCAGCGCCACGCTGTCGATGGCCTACGCGGCGGCTCGCTTTGCTGACAGCTGCCTGCGGGCCATGGCCGGGGAGGGGCCGGTGCAGGTGGGGTGGGGAAGGGCTGGGAGGGCGGGGAGGGGGAGGCGAGCGGGGAGGGATGAGCGTAGGGTGCTAGGCTGGGGTGGGGCTGCGGGGCATCACGCCCCTGCCGGGCAAGGCTGACACACCAGCGGACTGCAGCCCGGGCACCCGTGTCGGTCCCCGCGGTCGGTCCCCCGCCACCACCATCTCCTTCTCCCCTATGCCTGCAGGAGATTGCCTACGTGAGGGCGCCCCAGCCCGCGGCCCCCGACCTGGCGTACTTTGCCTCGCCGCTGCGCCTGGGCCGTGCCGGGGTGGAGGCGGTGCTGCCGCTGGGGCCGCTGAGCGGTGAGGAGGCGGCGGGGCTGGCCGCGATGCGGTCTGAGCTGGCGGGCAGCATCGCCAAGGGCGTGCAGTTTGCGGCGGCGTGGAAGGCCAAGTGAAGCGGCTCGGGCCCTTTGGGGGAGGGATCGGGTTAGAGGGGAGGCAGCGGATAGTGGAGGGGCAGGGCGCAAGTCGATTGGGGCGAGGGATTTGGGGCGAGGGGTGTGTGATGTGTGCTAGCTAGAGCCGGGGCTACCTGCGGCATTGGGGGCAGTGGGCTGGGGCTGTGTTGGCCGAGTGGCAAGGGCTGGCTGGGGCTGATTGTGTCGCGTCAAGGGCCTCCGCCGCGCCTTGTTGCTCTGTGCGTTGGTCGTTTTACGGGTAGCGGACACCAATCAATTGTGTCGTGGCATGCGGTCGGCCCGGGGCGTGCGCCGATGTGGGCTCATTCCTGCACCGCTGCAGGCAGCTGGTGGCTGCGGTCGGGGCTGGGCCCCGCGGGGCCCCTCGGCCCGCGGGTGTTTTCACTGTAAGGGGCTGCAAGGGAGGCGCTTGGTGACGGGCGCAAGTCTCCCAGTGACTTCCACGCCGGTTCCAAAGTGAAAGTCTGCCACGGTGCGCTCCTGGAGGGAGCTCACTTGGACGCATTGAGGACCGCCCCACCTGCTGCATGGGGCCGCAGCTGCACGGCGCATCCCCGCGACAGGGCGCGCACTCAGGTACGTAGGCCGAGCCACTTCGGCCGGCTGTCCGAGCCCTCGGGGCGGAGTGTGGTGCCAATCGGGCGGGCGGCATGTGGCAGGTGTGGGGGCCAGCAGCAGGGGCCCCGCTGGCGGCTCTCGCCGCTTTGGCTGAAAGTGAAAGACGTCGCCACTCGCCAGAGTGAAAGAAAGAATGGGGGTACACTTTGCCTCCATCGGTTGGCCGCGTAGCCTGTCCCGTTGCACCGTTCAGAGCAAGTCAGCTTACCTTCAGTCGGTAGTGGCGCCGTCCATCACCCTGTCGTTGTGACACGACATGGGCGGCACGGGCAGATGAGACGCGGGGCGCGTGCACGGGTTTCGTACAGAAGAGTGCACGAGTTCGGGTAACAGCTAAAAATCGCAAGCAGTGAGCAACGGTGTGCAGCTGGTGGGGACATGGTGGCCCGGACCATGGCGGGGGCAGGGTGACTCCTGGGCAGCGATGAATGTCGTCCGTGGGCGCTAGCGGATTATTGCTGGCCGTGTAGAGGGCGGAGGCACGGAGCGTGCAGCGCTCGTGTCTCAAGTCCAGCTTACAGCCCCCGCCAGGGGCGCGCCCTCATCACGGAGGGGCGGCCCGGCAACACGCGCAACGTATCCCAGTACCCGAGCTTTGCGGTAGCTGCAGTTAGTCAGGCAGTAAAGGCGCCGGGCTCCCGGCCGGCACACGCTGCGCCGCCGCGGGCCGGCCCGCGCCACCTCCCGGCAGTCAACCGTGCAGCCACTCGCTGCCATGCACACGCCCCGCGCGCACACGCACACATATAGGAGGAGCGCACAAGACGTTGTGGCGCACCCATGGATCAATGCGCAAAACAACAGCCACAAGCCCACACGCGGGCGTAAAGGGCGAGCAGCAAGAGTCATCAATGGGGTTTCCGAGCCAATTCTGGCGTCCGTCGCGTGCAGCAACCTGACTCCCGTGCAGCGCCACCGCCATACAGAGCGAGCCGAGGCGCACGTCGCGGCTCGCCTCCAGTGCAGTCAAGCACACGGCCCCCGAAGCACACCGGCCATCCATCCGCGTGCGTTGCGGACCGCTTGGGCAGCGGCGCTAGGGGTGCCACGCGTCTCGTGGCATCAGATACTTGCACACAAGTGGTCAAACGGCTGCAAGCCATGAAAGGCCCGTGCCGCGGGCGTCCGTGATGATATGTATTATTGCGGTCAACGCGCCGGCACACAAAAACACCGCACACGGGCCCCACGCCGCGCAAGCCGGCGGGGCGCCCCAACCAGGCCAGGCGAACAAACTAAAGGCCAATCTTAGACGCACAGCTCCCAAAGAGCGCGCTACCCATTGTCACGCTCTCTGTTATCTGCCCTCGCCTATCTGTTATCGCGGGCCCTTACGGGTCCTCGGGGCTGGGGTGGATGCGACCGCTGCCGTTGGGCGAGCCAGACATCTTGCCGCCCTCCTCACCGCCGCTGACCTTCTTGCCGCCGCCGCTGCCGCCACCGCCGCCGCCAGATTTCTTGCGCATGACGCACACGATGATGATGGCCACGATGAACAGGAAGCCGAAGACCGAACCAATCACGATACCGGCGATCTGGCCGCGGGTCAGGCCCTCGTCGTCCTCAATCATCGGCTGCGCAGGGGAGTGGGCACAGGGAGGAGAGCGAGTCAGAAAACCGGCCTTTTTAGGGTTTTAGGGTTTAGGGTTTCAGATACTTCAAACCGCAACCCCAGCCAGCCAACTCGCCAGCTACTCCGCCCTCCTGCCTCCTTGTCCCGCTCGCTGCTCACCGGGTGGTTCTGCTGCGTGGCGAACACCTGGCCCAGCGCCAGGCCCATGCAGGTGATGCGGCCCGTGGCGCTGTCGTAGCCGCCGAACTTCATGAGGCTGCTGTCCACCACGCCGCTGCTGGCGTTGTACACGTGGCACATCGTCAGGCGCTCGCTGTTGTAGCCGGGCGCCGGCAGCGTCACGTTCATGGTGCCGGGCAGGCCGTCGAAGTAGAGCGGGACGTCCAGCTCCGAGGGCCAGCGCTGCAGGCCCTGCGTGGCCGCCAGGTTCTCGGGGCGCACCAGCTTGGCCGTGGTGTTAAAGATGAGGCAGGCGGTGCCGTTGCAGCTGGGGGCAGCCATGGTCATGACCGTCTCCGTCTTGAGGCCCACGCGCGGGAACCAGTAGCCGGGCGCCGCGCTGTCGGCGCCCATGCCGAGCCAAGACACCACAGCGACGCCGGTGAGCAGGGTGGCGTTGAAGTCGCCGCCCAGGACGCGGGCCAGGCCGGTGCGCACGGCGCCGCCGGCAGCGGGCGCGTAGCCGAACACAACCGAGGTGCCGGGGTTGACCATGACGGGGCGGCCGCCGATGGCAATGTGCGCCTCGGCGTCGGCGTTGGTGGCATTGACGGTCATGTTCATTGCGGCGGCGGCGGCAGCGGCGGCGGTGGGGCCGGCGCGCAGCACGGCGTGCAGCGAGCCGCGGGCGGCGGCGGCGGGCGACACCTGGGCCACGGCCAGCTGCAGGCCCAGGTCGCCGGTGGTGAAGAAGACGCCGCCGTTGGGGGCGTAGGCGGTCAGCACGGTGGCCAGGCGCTCCGTGGTGCTCTGCAGCTCAGCCAGGCGCGCGAGCGCGTCCAGCAGCGCGGGCGAGGGCGGCATCGCGCCGGGGCCGGCCATCAGCATGTTGGCGGCAGCCTCCTGCAGGCTGCGGCGAGCCACCATCACGGTGCCGTTCATGGGGCCGGCGCCCGCGGCGGGCAGCGGCAGCGTGGCGGCGATCAGGCGGCACACGGCGGCGAAGAAGCCGGGCGTGCTGGGCGGGCCGCCGCTGGCGGTGCCGCCGGCGCCGGCGGCGAGCAGGCTGGCGAGCGCGCCCTGGCCGATGTCGGCGAGCTTGCGGCGGTGGGCGTCGGAAAGAAGGCGCGCACCGGCGCTGGCGACGGCAGCGAGGGCGGGCAGCTGGATCTGGGCCTGGACGGGGTCGTCCAGCGAGCCGCTGGCCAGCAGCGCGTCAATGAGTTGCCCCATCTGGCTGGCGGCGTCGGAGGTGGCGCTAGAGGTGTTGGCAATCACGTCGAGCACCAGCGCCAGCTGGTTGGCGGCACCGATGATGGCGGTGCGCTCGCCCAGGCTGACGACCTGGGGGATCTTAATGGCGGCCAGCGCGGCGGCGGCGTCGCCCATGGCGGCCACCGTCACGTTCTTGGTGGTGCAGGCGCGCGCGCCGCCGGCGTCAATGGCGCACACGTAGACGGCCACGTCGCCGGCGGGCAGGCCCACGATGGCGGCGTAGGGCGAGGTGCCGATCTGCTGCACGCGGTCGACGCCGTTGGGCGCCTTGAAGCCGAACTCGAAGCTCAGGGCGCTGCTGTACGGCCAGGCGTCGAGCCAGCCCTTGGCGCGAAGAGTGACCGAGGCGCTGGGCGCGGCGGTGGAGCCGACCAGCGTGGCCTCCAGGCACTGGCTGGCGTCGGTGCGCGAGATGGTGCACACGGGGGCGCCGTTGAGCGGTACCGACAGCCAGGCGCCGCCGGCGTTGGTGGTGGTGGGCGCGGTAATGGTGGTCGAGATGGTGATGATGCCGCGGGTGGCGGGCAGCGCCGAGGCGGGGATGGTGAGGGTGCGGGTGCCGGGGGCGGCGGCGGTGCCGTTGATGGCCAGCGGCTGCTGCTCGGCGATCGAGGCCAGCGAGGGGATCTCGGGGCTCTTCCAGGCAACGGTGGCGGCGCTGCGGGCGGGGCAGGGCAGGAAGCAGGGCAGCGGAGGACAAGGTAAGCGAGCAGCGAAGGCAACAGCGCTTGCAGGCGGCTGTGTCATGCCCCAAGATGGCCCAAGCCGTGCGCGACGCGAGCACACTCACAAGGAGTTGGGGTCGAGGACGAGCATCAGCGTCAGCGGGCCGTCGGCGTTGTGCGCCATGGTGCAGGCGGCGGGGCCGCACTGGCGGCTGAGCTCGCCGCGGGGCACGGCGGCAACCATGGAGGCGCTCGAGCGGGGGCGGAAGGTGCGCGAGGCGAGCGTGGAGCGGCCGTCGGCGTCCTTGGCCGTCACGGTGATTGTGTGCCACTTGCCGCTCTCCAGCTTGCCGGCGGGGATGCGCCAGGCCTGGCCGTTGGGCTTGGCGCCGAACCAGTACTTCTGGTTGGCCGCCTCGTCAAAGCCATTGCCGCTGTCACGGGCTGTGCCGAACGAGCCCCAGTCCTGGCTGCGGAAGCAGGGGATGCCGTCCGCGCGCCTGGCAGGAGGAAGACGAAAAGCGGGATGGGGAGGCAGGTCAGGCGCCAGGTGAGTAAAAGCGAAAAGATAGAAAGCGCGCTGCTGGAGCGCACATGAATGCCATGAATGGTGCGCGGTGGCCCCATTGACAGGGGTCAACTGACTCCACTCACGTGCAGGTCCAGGAGAACGCGGAGGCGGCGGGGCGCGCCTTGTTGTCCAGGATGTACGAGCCGCTGGCGTCAAACAGCAGCGACGAGGCGTCCATGACGTCGCCCGAGGGGCCGTCCAGCATGAGAACAATGGGCGAAGCCTCGGCGGCGAACGTGAACTCGGCCGCGTTTGAGAGCGAGGCTGGCTGGTTAGCGTAGCGGCCCGTGACGCGCAGCGTGATGTCGCCGTTGACAAAGTTGAGGGGGCCGGGGATAAAGATCGACTGCGTGGAGACGGCGGTCGAGGGGAAGCCGCCCCAGCCGTCCTTGGCAGACCAGCGGGTGTTGAGGACCGTGCCCAGGCAGCCAGAGTAGACCGAGGACGACAGCCACAGGCCGGAGCGGGGGCGGACCATGGCCTTGGCAGTGGTTGTCAGCGGCAGCGTCACGGCCGGGGTGACGGCCGAGTCGACCTTGGTGATGCCGCTCATGATGGTCATGTCGGTGGTGCCCAGCCACGAGGTGACCGACACGCGCAGAGAGAAGGTGGTGCCCACGGTGATGTCGGCGGCCTCGGCGTCAGTGAGGCTCAGGCGGGCGCGGTTGCTGCGGGTCGGCAGGATGAGGGCCGGCAGAGACGCTTGAGTGCAGGAGCACGGCAGGCAGCGGGCGCTCTACAACACATCGGTACGCAGCACCAGCCGCTTGTTCCTCCCTTGCGGTTCGACCACAACTGCGAGCTAGGAACCATGCGGCTGCGGCACTCACAAGCCGGTCTGCTCGTTGGCGCGCGCAATGGCAGCGTCCAGAGCGTTCTTGGTCTTGGTGTCGGTGGCGCTGAGGCTCACAAGCGTCCACTTGGCGTCGACAATGGGGCGGCCGGCTGGGTCGGCGCTGTACGAGGCGTCCCACGAGGGGCCCACAGTCTTGAGCGTGGGCAGTGCGGGATCGGCGCACACGGTGCCAATGACCTTGGGGCCAACGATGACGGCGGTGGGCGCCTCGCACTTGTCGGCCGCGCACGCCATCACCGTGACGCTGCCGGAGAAGGCCCTGCCGGCAACCGGCTCCACTAGCTGCTGGGCGGCGGTGGTCAGCAGGGTCAGCGTGTCGCCGGCCTGTGGGGTGGCAGGTGGTGGCGGGGCGTAGTGTCAGCAGTCAGCGGGCTATGGCAGCGCACTGGCAGGGGGTTTGACCTGTTGCCACCTGTCCACCAGGACACCACCCGCAGCTGCGGCTGCAGCCTCCTCACCTTGACGGTGGCGCCCGGCGCGGTGTAGGCCCACATCGTCTCCAGGTCGGCACTCTCCACCTCGCACAGCGCGCCCTCGCCGCCCAGCAGCTCCAGGCTGGCAGCGTCGAACACAGTCGAGCACGGCGCCGAGGGCATTACCCGGGCGAACGTGTTGAGCTTGACGGCGATGCCTTTGCCGCTGTTGCTGAACCAGGCCGTCAGAACGTTGCGCGTGTCGCGCACGCACTTGCCGGAGCAGGGCACCCAGTCAATGGAGCCCGTGTACCCGTTGTAGGTCGCGTCGTCGCACTGCCACCAAGCGCAGTTCTCAATGGCGGTGCACGTGTAGCCGGCGGCGCAGGTGTTGGTGGATGCCGAGGGGTCGCAGACGGTGGCGTAGGGGCCGCCGTTGATGCGCTTGATCTCGTCCTTGACCTCCTGCTTCTTGCAGAAATCAGACGTGCCGCGGTCGATCTTGCCGCTGCAGCGCACGCCCACAGACTCAATGCTGCTGCAGTTGGCCACGCCCCAGCCGCTGTTGCCGCACTGCACCAGGCGGTCCTGGTTCATGTTGCCGGCGGCGCAGTTCACGTTCGACTGCAGCAGCAGAGGGCAGCAGGGGGGAACAGGATCAGAATGCGATCAGAACACGTGACATGCAAGCGGCGCGGACCATGCGTCCCAGCATCAGCAGCGTTCCCGGCCCCAAACGCTCCGCGCTGCTCACCAGGACCGCCTTGCCGCCGCCCCACATGGGCACGTACACGCCGTCCTCCCAGCCGATCTGGCGGCAGGCCACACGCGCCTCCTTGTCTCCGAAGCCGTCGTCGCAGATGGCGCCCCAGGTGCTGCCGTCGTTGATCTCCAGGCGGCCCTCACCCGTGGTCTTGCTGACGCTGTCGGTCGGCCTGGGGTCGACGCCGCAGTTGTTGCCCGAATCCGAGCTGCAGATGCGCAGGGTGCCGTTCTTGGGGTTGGCCTCGTTGTTGTCGCGGACGCTGTTCTTGAAGCAGCGGACACCCACAGCCTCCTCGGGACGGCAGTTGTGCACCTGAACAGGCACAGGGTAGCCGCACCGCCCGTGAGCCACCAGCGCACGAGCACGACCACCAGCGCACGAGCCCCAGGCCCAAGCCAAGGCGCCGGCCGGTCACGCAGCCCAGCCACGCACCTTCCAGCCGGCGTTCTTGCAGTTGTACAGGCGCGTTCCGTTGGCGATGTCGATGCTCAGATCATTGCTCTTGGTGCAGTCCACGTCGTCAATGAAGATGGAGCTGGCGCCACCGATGGCCATGACCACCTCGCCAGAGTCGTAGTCGCCTGGGATCTCGCGGCAGACGCGGTTGGCAAAGGCGGGGCCCTTCGAGTCATCGCCCAGGCCGTCGTCGCAGACGCCGCCCCAGGCGGTGCCGTCGTAGATCTCGACGCGGCCGTAGGGGGTGTCCGGGTTGATGATGCGCACCAGGCGGATGGTGCCCTTGGAGGCGGTCGCTGCAGGGTCGGGTATTGTGGGCAGGGGCGCAGCCCAGCGCTGGGCTTAGCAATTGTGCTCAGCGCCTGGGAAAGGATGTGCGGGCGGTGGGGCGCTACTGGGCCGGCAGGAGGCGCCGGCGCTGGCGCTGCTCACTCACCCTCAGCGAGGCCGGGGGTGATCTTGACGCGGCAGCGCACGCCGGCTAGCTTTCTGCAGGTCTCGGACCAGGTCTTGAACTCGGAGGTGAAACAGTCCCAGAGGCGGGCCGGGCTGCTGTCGGAGCAGCTCACGCCCTCCTGCAGGGGCACAGGGCGCATACGACGCAGGGGCGTCAGACGCGCGCACCCAAGGCCGCATGCAAGCCACAGCCCCCACAGGTACAGAGCTCTCACCAGGTACATGGGGCCGGTGCCGTCCCAGTCGCGGTTGTCAGCCAGGGCCGAGCCGGCGGACTCCGTCCTGTCCGCGATGCCGAGCTCGTTGCACACCACGGCGGCAGCGGCATTGTTGAACTTGTCACCGCACACGTTCTGCCAGCGCACGCCGTCGTGGAACTGCACGGTGCCGATGCCGTTGTTGACATCGTCAGTCGACTTGGTGGCGGTCAGGCGGATGGAGCCAAAGGTCGGCCATTTGGGGTTCTGGACCTGCACGTTGTCCGTGTTGCGCATGCGCTGCTTCTCGATCATGGTCGAGTTGACGCCAACGCAGACCACAGCGGCGTCCTGTGTTTGAAGAGGCAAGGGATGCAGGCTGGGTGGGTGCGCAGACGCGAGGTGTGTGCTGCTCGGGCTACTAGCTGGGGCGCTGGGCTGCAGCTACTGCTGCCGGGCGCTGGGCTGCACTGTGGGGCCGGCGGCAGGCGCTCAAGAGCAGTTGGCACGCGGCACACTCACGTTGGTGTGCGTGCACGAGGCATTGTTGCCCCAGTTGTTGCCGTTGGTGCACTCCACGATCTTCGAGTGGCCGGTGTTGAGCGTGAGGTCGCAGGTGACGCTGGACAGCATCACGGGGCCGGCGCCAGTGAGGCTGGAAGTGGGGTGGCCCTCGTTGCCCACAGTGAAGCCGCTCCAGTAGCCGAGCTGGCGGCAGGCGACGGTGGCCGTTTTGTCGTCGAAGCCGGCGTTGCTGAAGGGTTCAGCGGGAATTATTTGCGGCGTGAAGGGTCAGGCGAGGCCACGGCCGCGGCGCGGGTCAAGGCAAAGCGGGCAACGCGGTCGGGGGAGACGGGGAGCCGCCGAGAGGTCGCGACCCCGGCTCGACTTGAAGGTACTCACCAGATCGTGCCAAACTGCTTGCCATCGAAGATTTGAACAATGCCCTGCGCAGTCGGGAAGCGTGGAGGCGGGTGCATAAGTTACTGCGTTCGCATGCCAGCGCAGCAAAGCGGTCAAACAAGGCTCACCCTGTTTCCATTGGCCGCGTTTTTGAGGAAAATGTCTCCTTGGCGGAAGCTAGAGAGCTTCGCCAGCGCGGCGGGCAGCGCCAGAAGTGCGAGCAGCGCCGCGGACCGCATGTAGCGGCCGCGAGCCATAGTCGACGAGCGCAGCAGGCGCCCTACGAGCGGTGGCACGGGCCTCAGCAAGTGTAGCCAAGCAACAGATCAGCGAGCAGGAGCTATACTTTACGGGCCGACGAGGACCCGCGGCTTGCGCATCCGAAGGCCCACATGCACGCGCATCATTTTGCTTGACAGCAAACCTACAGCTCACCTATAAACTTTGTGCTTAGAAGCGCGTCAAGGTGTGCAGAGTCGGCGTGGCGCGTTCGACGTGCGTAAACCGCGGGTCCACAGGGCCCTGCTGGTACAACGCTTAAGTCAAGTCCAGCAACTGCTGTTAAGTGTTGATGGGGGGCGAGTCGTAGGCTAAGTCGCCGCGAAGGAGGTTCAGAAGGTTGTCAAAACGTCAGCGTAGCCTGCGACGTTGTCGTTTGGCGTCCTGTTGCCTGAACTTGATGCTTGTAACTAACTGGATATGCAGCGTAGAGCGGGCGGGGGCTTGAAATGCATCCATTCCGTCGATCCTTAGTGCGTCCGTACTCGCCGTTGCTCGAAGCAGCTCCGCGGCCCAGGACGCGCCCGCTCTTGTCCCGATCGTCACTGTAACAAATTTACCTTATCAGTGATATTACAGTGCCTCAGGAAGCGGCCGACTATCCTATTAGCATCTTCATGCAGGTTGCGACTGTAACGCGGACGGACGGCAGCGCATATGGCCCCTGCGAGTTCTCGTCGTCAGCATCAACTTGAATGTAATGTGACGTCCCGATTGCCAGCACACCATAACCCCATCAACCGCCAGACGGCCACGGCAGCCACGGGCCGGCCACTGAGCAACGAACAGGTGGCCTACACCTGCTCGCACGCCTCTACCTAGAACTAGAAGCTACAACTTCAGCGGAGGAACCATACCCGGAACCACACTGAACCACATTACCCCTACCACTTCACGGCCTACTTCCACGCAGCGCTTTCACTGCCCTACCGCTGGCCTTATCGCCGCGGTTGTAAGCCGGCGGACAGCCGGTTGGGGAAAAGTAACCTACCCCCGCACTACCCCGGCACTCGCGGCGTTCAAGTATGCGAACACTGCGGGACGAACTGAGTAGGCTCGGGGGTACGCTTATGGCTCGGGCAACGTACTCGGCTCAACTCTGGGCCGCGGATAAGCTACATCTGTTGCCGTGGGGTATGCCCTATGACTCATTCCACAGGTTCGGTTCCCGTTGCGTTGGGTTGGGCTGGGTTGTCGTGGCCCCGCGCCAGTAGCAGCCAGCGGACCCCCTCAACATGTTTGGCTGGATAACGCGCAGTTACGCGCTCAGGTACGCTGCACAGCCGCACTCCTGTCTTCGGCCTTGTGGCCTGCCTGCCGTCACCTTTCATCCCAGACTACGCAGGAGATATCGATGAATTCACGTTTTCGCATGTTACAGATATTCCTTCTTTGACTTCGTTCTAGTTTATCATTTGACCCATTCCGGATGGGGCATCTTCGCAGCGGCTATGGATGAATTTGCGGATTCACAGGCTTACAGGTTCAGGGGTCTGGCTTCGTTGTTTTCTTATCTTGTCAGGCACGGGCTCAACGTCGGGCTTGATAGGCACGGGCTCAACGTCGGGCTGCACTCCGGACGTCAGATGGGGCCACCTCATTCCAGATGGGGCTACCTCATTCCAGCTGGGGCCACCTAGTCTGTTTCTTCCCGCCGCCGGTCCGCCTTTTTCTCCCATCTCTCGTGGTTCCTGTTTGTCTTCCCGTGGGTGCTATATGGCGTGTCCTCTCCAGTCGATACCGTGCACCCATGGGTCAAAATAGCGTAGTGGGTCCATGTTTCACTGCGCTCGACCCACACCCTGGCCCCCACGATCTCCTTCGCTACACATTGGCCCCCATCCGGAATGGGAGAGGGGGCGTACCCCTCACCTAGTCCTTCATCTAGGTCTGCCGTCCGGCCCCACCTATTGGGCTACTTCAGTTCAAGCGGGTGGCGGGCGTTACTTGCGTGTCGCCCGCCACCCTCTCAACCAACGCTCTACGTGCCGGCACTTGTAGACGCGACCCCTCCTGGTGCCCCCTGGTCCTTGACCCAGACATGGCCGGGCCACGCTTGAATGCAAAGATACGGCAGCCACGGCAAGCCGCGGGCCGGGCACGGAGAGAAGGAAGCTGAGCAACCTCGCCCAACCCATCGCCGGGTCATGCGCCAGATCTTATGTTGGTTGTATAGCACAGTGACGCCGAGCAGGCCGGAGTGTTGAACATGTGGGAGGTGGCCACAGCGCACAGGCGCAGCGAGGCAGCCGCCTTCATATCACACGTCCATGGGAGCTCCCCTGCACACGTCTGCTGCGTGAGAGCCAATCAGAGATCGCAGCCTAGCCCAGAGGGCAGCCCGACTCCAGGGTTACTGCTGCTGGGGCGTACATGAGGGTCCACGCACGCGGAGCCTCACACAGCAGCTGGCTTGCCGGCCGCTCGACGCACGTTGCCCACATCCAGACGGGCTTTACAAACCTCCCCAGCTGCGCATGGGTGCATGGCTCGCCCCAAAAAGAGCCAACACGCCCTGGTCCTGCGCCCCTTGTGTACACCGCACGGACACCAACATCCTCCCCGCCTCTGCGCCTCCCAAAGCGCCCTGGCTCTCCCGTCCCTCGCTGCGTTGCCGTTCACCATGCCGTCAACACAAGTGCGGCACCCGCCACCAAGCGCGTGGGCGCCCGCCGCTAGCGGTCCGCTCCCTGGGCGCCCTCCACCGCCCACTGCTCCCGCTGCTGCCGGACCTTGGCCGCCTTCTGCATCCGCACCTCCTGCAGCAGGGCGACAGCGAGAGGCCGGGGCGGGCCAGGAGGCACGGGATCGGACACGCTGGACCGAAACAGGGGCTCCTCTCCAGCCCCGCGACACGCCGTTTGGACTTGTTTGCAGCGCCGTCAGGGCCCATGCTGCAGCCCCACGGCGCCCGGTAGGAGCTCCTATGGTCATGGCGGGCCCCCCGCGGCCCTGCCCGCCCCACCTTGACCGCTGCCTCCAGCGCCACGTGCCTCCTGCGGTAATCCTCGCGCCACCGCAGCAGCCCCGTGCCGCTGAGCATGCCCGCGCCCGGCAGCCGGGTTGCGCCGCTGCGGCCCATCTCGCGGTCGCCCGCCTCCCAGGCAGACCACCTGGATGGGGGCGGGGGGAGGGGGAAGCAGGTGTGGGGGCGGCGGCAGGCCGGGGAAGGGCAATGACAGGAGAGCGGGCGCGGCTGGGGGCAAGGCGCAGGCGGTGAGCGGCCGGCGACCAAGGTTTCGCAGCAGCCCCTTTGCCGACGCAGCTGCGCCTCGTCGTCAGCCCCGCCAACCAACTTGTCACGGAACATCCATCAACCCCACCCAACATTCGGTTGTAACCTCGTGACACCTAAACGGTTTGAGGCCACAGGGCCCCTGCGCACCAGTCGCTCTCGCGCTCTAGCCAGAAGGTGAGGCAGTTGCGCAGCGGGCCGCGGTCTGGGGTTAAGGGGGTTGAGGTAGCAGCAGGAGTGGAGGGGTGTGCAGGGGACTGGCCAGGAGTCCAAGACCGGTTAGGGGCAGGAGCAGCTGGGCGAAGCCTGGTTCCCGAGCGCGTGCTCCTCCTCTCAGCCGGTGGCCCCCTGCCCCCTGGTCCCCCGGACAGCCCCGCCCGCTCCCCACCGAAGCGGTTGCAGTAGCCGGCGGCCTCGTGGCGCAGGTAGGTGTAGCGGTCGCGGTTGATGAGCTCGTTGGCGGTCAGGTTGGCCAGGATGCAGAAGGTCTGGGCAGTAGCCGGGGGAGGGGGGAGGGGGAGGGGAGCGGAGGGGAGGGGGGCAGCGTCGGGCAAGGAGCGGGGGACGGACACGGCGGGCTACAGCGGGCGGTGGCGGGGGAGGTTCCTTGCGGCACGCAGCCTTAGGCGCCGCTCCTTCCCCGTGGCCCCTCCCTCCCTCCTTCCCGCCCCCTCGTGCCTTCTCCTGTCCGCCCCACCTGCCGCACCACCAGCATGATGTTGGGGATGAGGCACAGGCCCTGGGGGTCGGTGACATGGGAGGGGGCTCGCGGAGGCGACGACGGGCAGCGGGAGTGCGGGCCATCAGCAATCGCGCAGGAACCCCGTCCACACCGCCCAACCGCGAACACCCCTGCCCCGTGCCGTGGGCCCCACGCCCGCCCCCGAAGCCGCCTCCACCCCGCCCTCCCCGCCTCTCTCGTGCCGCCCCCACCTGCAGCGCCGCCAGCAGCAGGATGCCCCGCTCGTGCACCGTGGCCCAGCGCAGCGCCGCCAGCAGCGACCCCAGCCCGCCCAGCCAGCTGACGCCGCCTGCCGCGCCGCCAGCCGCCCCCACCGCCGCCGCCGCCGCCACCGCCGCGGGCGCTGCGTCCAGCCCCAGGCCGGGCGCGCCCAGGGCCTGGGCGTGCCTCTGGGCGCAGAATGACGCGGTCACGTACAGCACCAGCAGCTGCACCGTCATCTGAGGGCGGGGGCGTGGGGGCGGAGGTGGGCAGGAGGTTGACGGGTCAGCGAGGTTGAGAACGGTGGGTGGCAAAGGCTTCGCCCTGGCGGCCCTGGCCCCACGTACCCGCAATGCCAGCCCCTCCTGCCCCCTATCCCCCCCTCTCCCCTTTCCCCCCGCCGCCGCACCATGACGTACAGCCAGGCCGCAAAGGCGCGCTCGTTGGCCTCGCCCACGCAGTTGGCAATGGCGGGGCAGTGGTGGTCTGGGGGGCGAGAGGGAGGGGAAGGGGGTGGGGGAGCGAAAGGGGGAGCGGCAGGGGAGCGGGCCGCTGTAAGCCGCTGGCAGGCCAGGGAGCCCCGGGAAGCCACCCTGTGACCCGTGAGCCTGGCCCCGGGATGCCCGCCCCTCCTAGCCTTGCTGGCCAACCGCCAGGCTACCCCGCCCCCATCCTCACCGAAGCGCCGCACGCAGCGGTTGCAGAACTGGGAGTGGAGGGCGCGGTGATGCGGGGACGTGCGGGAGGGGGAGGGGGAGGGGCTTGAGCCAGCTGTCGTTGCGTGGACGCCTCCGGGACCGGCCCTCCGCCACGCCGCAACCCCCCTTCCCACCCAGCCCCCGGCACTGCCAACCCCCCGTGGGCCCCCACACCTGGCAGTGCTTGGACCTCAGCGGCCGCGGCACGTGGCAGGTGTAGCACTGCACCTCCAGCGCACTCCGTTCCGCGCCCGCCGAGCCGCCGCGGCCCGCCGGGCTGCCCGCCCCCAGCGCCGCCAGCCGCGATTCCACGTCCCCGCCCGGGCCGCCGCCGCCACCGTCGTCGTCGTCCTGCTCCTCGCCGGTGGACCCCACCGCCGCCGCCGCCAGCCCCACCGCCGCCAGCCCCACAGCCCCTACGGCAGCGCCCACGGCGTTGGCCGCCTTGCGCGCCGCGCTGCCGCCGCCGCCCGTGCGGCGGGCAGCGACGCTGGGTGCGGGCGCCTCCTCGCCCTCGCCGGAGCC
This sequence comes from Chlamydomonas sphaeroides, assembly GCA_001662425.1. Classification (NCBI taxonomy): domain Eukaryota; kingdom Viridiplantae; phylum Chlorophyta; class Chlorophyceae; order Chlamydomonadales; family Chlamydomonadaceae; genus Chlamydomonas; species Chlamydomonas sphaeroides. Next base: position 57,387 of record BDDC01000262.1, on the reverse strand, counting down.
CTCGGGCCCTGCCGCGCTGCCGCCGCCGCCGGGGGCGCTGCTGGGAGCGTCACCTGGCGTGGCGCCGGGCGGCGCACCAGGCGCCGCCCCCGCTGCTGCCGCTGCGGCCTTGCCGGGTGGCTGCTGCTGCTCGGCCCGCGGCACGTAGCCCGGGTCGGCGGTGGCTGCCAGGAAGTGCAGCACGGGCATGGCCAGGAAGCCCAGCAGCAGCAGGCAGGTGGGCAGCGACACCAGCCCGTGCCAGTACGGCAGCACGCGGGTGCAGAACACTGCGGGAGGTGGGCCACACAATGCGTGGAGGGTGGGCAGGGAGGAGGGAGAGGCGGGCGCGGGCGATGGGGAGGGCGGCCAACATGAGGCCAACATGAGGAGCGCTGTGGCCCAGGCCAGGCCAGGCCAGGCGGCTGCGGAGCTGCAAGGCCGCCGTCTTGGCCCAAGTTGCGCCCAGGCTCAGAAGTCGGGCGGCCGCTCAGCGCCGGAGACCCTCAGCCCCTAGCAAGCCGCTGCAGCCGCGCCCCCTCCGCTCCCAAGTCCGCGGATGGCAGCGCGCTCCCCTCCTACCGATGGGGTACACCACCTCGCACGTGGCGATGAGCGACATGAAGCCGCGCGACTGGGCAGGCGACTTGGAGCTGCGAGGGGAGGGGGAACAGGGCAGGGCGGGGCAGGGGCGGTCCACATTACGGCAACAGCCCTCCTACCCACCCAGACTGCACCATGCAGAGGCGCACCCTGCCACCCGCGGCCACGACCTCCCAAGGCCTTGCACGGCCCTCGCCGCTCGCCCTCTCCCAGTCTTCCTACACATCCCTCCCCCTCTCCCTCCCTGCGCTCCCTCCCTCCCCGCCGCACCCCCTGTTGATGTTGGCTGCCACGGTGGAGCAGTAGCTGCCCGCCAGCGCCGCCGCCACCAGGCCCAGGCACAGCAGCCAGAAGGGCAGCCGCCCCGCCAGCGCCACCGCCAGGGTGGCCAGCGCGAAGAAGGGCGGGAAGAAGAGGCCGTCCGCGTAGGCGCAGTACGCCCTGGCAAGGAGGAGGAGGGGGTGGCGGGTGAAGGGACAGCAGGGGCTGGCTACAAGGGGATGTGTGCGACAAGGCAAGGTGCGACGGCACGCAAGCGATTGGCCGGAGCTCCCAATCCTCCGCCTGCCGCGTAGCCCAAGCCCCCGCTCGGCGCGACGGCCGTTCCTCGCTCCCTCGCTCCCACGTTCCACCGCTCCCCGCGCACAGCCAGGGGCAACTTCAAGAGCATCGCAGGCAAAGGGCTAGGAGCCCGGATACGCACCGCCATTGCTCCTTTCCTGTAACTTACAGGGCTCGAGCCGGCGCGCCCACCCTTCACTGCTCCCTCGCCCCCTCCCCGCTCACCTGGCGTACAGCCTCGAGCACTGCTCGTTGTCGGGCCGCCAGGCGGTGTTGGGCACCACCGGCTCGTAGTAGTCGCGCGCCGACAGCTGGGACAGGAATCGGGGGCAGGAGCGGGGCCAGGGTGACTGGTGCAGCGGGGCCAGGGTGACTGGTGCAGCGGGGCGCGCGGCTGCGCTGGTGGGTGCGGTGGTGCATAGCGGCCACAGGAGCGCAGGCCAGGGCCCACCAGGCGCCACCAGGCGGCCGTCAGGAAGCCAGTCGCCCAGAGCGCCCCGCGATCCCCGCCGCCCCAGCTCCCCCTGAGAAGCGCCAGCGCCAAACAGCCCGGCCCCCGGCCCCCGGCCGCACCTTCTTGCCCTGCGTGCCCGTGCCCGCCTCCGGCAGAGGGCCCAGGTCGAGCCTGTGGCTGTGCCCCTCGCCGTGGCCGTGGCCCCCCTCCGGGCCGTGCCCCGAGCAGCACCCGCCGCCGGGAGCGTGACCATGCGCGTGGCCTTGCCCCGGGCCCGCCCCCGCGCCTGGCCTTGCCCCGCCCGCGGCATCGCCGGAGCGGGTGCTGGTGGGCAGCGAGGGGCCCTCGCCGCCGGCCCCTGCGTGCCGCGCCAGCTGCAGCCCCTCCAGCCCCGGCGGCGGCGCCTCCTCGTCCGGCCGCGCCTGCTGGTGCGGCTGGGCGGAGGAAGAGGCGGAGGCGTCCGCGGCCTGCAGCGGCCACACGCCGGGCGGCGCGGCCAGCAGCTGCTCGCGCACCTCCTCCGGCAGCGAGTCCAGAGGCACCTCGGACTCGCTGCGGCAGCAGCAGCGGGCGTGGGGGGCAGCGGGGATACGGTGATGAGGTGCGGGGCCAGTGGAAGGCGTGCACCACGAAGAGGGCCGCAGAGGGCGCCGCCACGTGGCCAGCGCCCGGCGGCTCGGCCGCTGCTGGGCAGCGCCCCCCTCCCATCCCTTGCACCAGCACCGGGCTCAGCCGGCGCCCTGTGCCGCGGCTCCCATGCATGCAGCTCTGGTGTGCCCCCCAGGGCCCCCCCCTCCCCCCCCCTGCTGCCGCACACCTGTGCGCGAAGCTGTAGCCGCCTGCCGCGCCGCCGTCGCCCTGGGCGCCGCTGGGTGCTCCGAAGAAGGACGCGGCCTGGTGGGGAGGCCGCATGCCGGCAGCGGGGCCGCCACCGCCGCCGCCGCCGCCTGTGAAGGAAGGGCGGGCAGGGCGCGAGCGGGAGCTTCGTGGGCGGGCGGGGACACACGGCCGGGGCTGCGGGCCGGGGGCCGGCGACATGCAGCGCGGCGCGCCCCCTCCCCGCCCTTTACGCGACAACACCCCGCGACCTGTGCTGCGGCCTGTTCCTGCGACATCCGCGCCAGCCGCACACCTAGCGCTGCCAGCACGCCTCACGCATGCCCGCACGTTATACCCTCGGTTCATCCGGGCCTGTCTCCACACGCCCCCCTCCCCCTTCCCCGGCCCCACAGGGGTGGGCGTTTGCAGCGTTGCGCCCGAGCTTCTCGCTCGGTATGTGGCTAAATAGTTTGCTACTCCCTCGGTACATGCTCTCCTCTGCCCCTGCCCCTGCACGCACCCATGATGCCCTGTAGCGCCGCCATGCGGGACTGCATGCGGGCAATGGCGGCGGCAGCGCCCGCAGGGCCGCCGGGGACGCCCGGGCCGCCGGGACCTCCGTCGCCGCCTCCCAGCGCCTGCTGTGTCTGCAGGTGGCGCGAGTAGGACTCGAGCTGCATGAGCGCCTGAGGAAGGAGCCGAGGGACGCGGCGGGAGCTCCTCTCACAGCCTGCCTCACCAGGACGCAGCACGCGCCGCACAGCAGCTCCCCAGCGGGCACGCCCCAGGGCTTGCGGTGCCAGGGTCCGAGGCTTCCCCGTAAATTGCAATGACAGGCCCCCACCCACCTTGCGCTGGTCGGTCATGTCCATGTTGCCGAACAGGCTCGGGCCGTGGGAGGCCATGAGCGCCGGGTTGGCCGCCATGTCAAGTACGGAGCGCAGCTTGCCCGGCTGCAGCAGCTCGGACATCCCAGGGGTCTCCAGCAGGCCACGAAGGGTGGGGTCCTGCGCCTTGAGAGTGTCCAGGAGGTCGGGGCTGTCGATGAGCTTCGTGATGGCTGGGTTGGCTGCAAGCAGCGACGCCTGAGACATCATCGCTGCGTGGACGTCGTGTGCAGGAGGCGGCCCAGAGCGCTGCGGAGGGGAATGTAGGGGCTGAGTTCTGCTGTCCGGGTATGGGTTTTGGGCTGTGTTCTGCTGTCAGGGTATGGGTTTTGGGCGAGCAACAAGACAAGCAACGACGGGAGCGCAGCTGTCGGGTGGACTGCGTGCCATACCCTACCCCACCCCAACCGCGTGCGACTTCTTTGGCTCCACATTGATTAACCCGGGCTAGAGTTTGGGTGCTTTGGCTTATCCCACCCTCTGCCCCGCCGAAGCCTGCCAGCTTCCAGGCAGTCTGCCGAGCGAACATGTTCGGTGAACGGTTTCGCGGTAATACGATACTCTCTGCCCGATACCGCTTGCCTGTGCATGAGTTCCAGCTTGTCCTTTGCCTGGCCTGGGCGGCAGGCTCATCCCGCCGAGAGGCATGCTTGCGAGAAGCGCTGACCGCGCCGGCCGTGCGCCGTTGCACCTAGCAGATCGATTGCATTACTTGCGCGTGTACAGATCGCAGTAGCTTGCAAACAGCGTTGCGTGGCGCGCGCGCGGGACAAGCACGCGTAGGTGTCGAAGGGTAGCTCAGATGTGACATATATGTTCAGATCGCCCTCTGTAATGTCTGCGCGGTGTAACCGTGGGGGCAACAACACCCGGCTGTCGGGGGCTCGCGGATTGCTGCTTCGGGGTAGTCCGCCGTCTACGACTACAGCCGCATACGCGCATTGCCAACATGCATGCATCATAGCGCATCTGTCAGGGCTGCACTGCGCGCGTACCCGCTATCCGGGTGACCCCCGCGGATGCATCCGGCCCATCCCAACTTGCACTCAGTACGCCCAGCCACGGCCCAAGCGCTGCCCAGACAGGCTGCCTGGTGGTCTCGAGTGTGCTCAGCTGCCTCAGCGCCGGTGCGGCGCAGCTCGACCGCCATGGCGGCCTTCGCCAACTTCAGCATGGACCGCTACGCCGCCCTGGAAGGCGCCAAGCGGGAGAGCCCTGCGGGTGGGCAGGAGGGGGGCCACCACTCGATGGGCGCCAGCATGGTAACTCAGGCCGCCATGCCCCGGGGACTCCGGGGCGGCTGAGCCGGCAGGGTGGGCCGTCTTGTGGAACGCCCACCCCTGCTGCCTCCCGCCGCCCTCCCTTCCCCTCCCTCGCAGCGGAGCGCAACAAGCAGCTGATTGCGGACGTCATGGTGGGCCGGGGGCTGGGGGCCTGGAGGCCGGGGGGGCTGGCGACCTGGGGCCGGAGAGGGAGGCCAGCGCGCATCTGTGCCATGCCATCCCGTTGGGCCAGCTGGCGTGCATGCGGGTGTGGCTTAAGCCGCGTGTGGCGCTGTCAGCTGAGGGGCTGTTCGTTGGGTGTGCGTCTCCGGGCGATCCGGGCACCCACCGGCCGGGGGAGCGGGGGCCCGGGAGTGGGCCCCAGACGGATGGGCACCTGCGCACTGCCGCACCCGCCCACACGGGCACACTGCGTACCGGTCCTGCGCGACCTCAACCCCCTACCGTCCTTCCTGCCGGGGCCCAACTCCCCATCCCCTAAACCCCCAAACCCTAATCCCCCCAACCCCACCCGCAGCTCGAGTACCTGGGCTCCCCCGCGGTGCTGCAGGCGGCCCAGCAGGCGGGGGGCCGGGCCCGGCCGCTTATACTGGAGGTGCGGCCAGCAGAGGGAGGCAGGCAGGCAGGGAGGCAGGCAGGGAGGGAGGCATGCCTGTGGGGTGGCGGCAAGGAGCGGCTGCCGGGCACCTTGCCTCCTGCCTGCCAGCCCGCTCCTTCCTGCCCAACCAGCCCCCTTCTCCCTCCCCTCCTCCCCCGCCCCTCCCCTCCCCGTCCTCCCTCACCCTACCCTACCATGCTGTAGCTCGCCAGCGGCTCCGGCCAGCACGCCGCCCACATCGCCTCGCAGCTGCCCGCCTATGACTGGCAGCCCAGCGACCTGACACCTGAGCTGTTCGACTCCATCGCAGCGTACGCAACCACCACGCCCGCCGCCGCCCCGCACCCGGCAGCCGCAGCTGCAGCAGCGGCTGACGCGGCGGCAGCGGCCCCGCCCCCGCCCGGCCCCGGCCTGCCCAACGTGCTGCTGCCGCCGCTGCTGCTGGACGCCTCGGACCCGGGCTGGCCCGCCAAGGCGGCGGCCGCCCTAGCTCCGGCGCCGCCCTCGGCCCCCTCCTCCTCGCCCGCTGCTGCCTCCTCCTCCTCCTCCTCCCTGGCCGCCGCCGCGCTGCTGGTGGTCAACATGACCCACATCAGCCCTCTGGCGGCCACTCGGGGCATGCTGCAGGGCGCGGGTGGGCCGGGGCGGGGCGGGGGCAGGGAGGGAGGCAGGGAGGGAGGAGGGGAGGGAGGCAGGGAGGGAAGGAGGAGGGAGCGAGGGAGGAAGGAGAGGAGAGGGGAGAGGGAAGGATGGTGGAGGGAGCGAGGGAGGAAGGGAGGAGGAGGGCCCGGGCCTACATGGGTGCTGACTGATGCGTGCTCGCGACCGCTGTGCCACAATGGCTCGTCAGGGCGGTGGTCTGCGGCCTGGAGGGCCAACACGCCTGCCCGGCCCCGCCCCCTCCGCCCCAAATCCCGCAGGCTCCGCGCTGCTGCCGGGCGGTGGGCTGCTGTTCGTGTACGGCCCCTTCACGGTGGAGGGCGGCCGGCACACCAGCGAGAGGTGCGCAGGGGGCGGGCGGACCAAGGGGCGGGCGGACCAAGGGGCGGGCGGGCGGGCAGGAGGGAGGCGCGACCCCCCTGTCCCACGTGATGTAACATTTGATACCCGACTGCGCCTACCGCCACGGCCCTTCCCCTGTCACCCACCCTCCCGCCCGCCCTACCCATCCCGCCCGCCGCCCCTTCCCCAGCAACGCCGCCTTCGACGCCTCGCTGCGGGCGCGCAACCCGGAGTGGGGCTACCGCGACGTGGAGGACATGCGGGCCTGGGCGCAGCAGGCGGGGCTGGTGAGGCCGGGAGGGCGCGGGTGTGTTGAACAAAGTGGTAACAGAAAGTGACACGACCTTCGCGGCACGTCCAAAGTGGGTGACACGACGGTCGTGCGTAGCAAGCAGGAGGGGATGCTGTCAGGCGCGCGAGTGCGGGAAGCGAAACCCAGCGCGCGCCGCCCCAAGCAAGCCAGTGCCCAGGCCCGCCCAGCCCGCGCGCGGATATGGTAGGCAGACGTCGGTAGGCCGCGGCCGTATGCGGCGGCAGGCGGCGGCA
>BDDC01000262.1:0-32258 GCA_001662425.1 Chlamydomonas sphaeroides | reverse complement strand
GCCCGGCCCATCGCGGCCCGGCCCATCGCCGCCGCCAGGGCGGAAGCAGGCCGGGCGCTCAGCCCCGACTGGTCCCGAGCAGCTGGCGGCTGGAGCGACGGAGCGAAGCGGTCAGTTGCTTTCTCCCCTGGTTGCCTTCATGCCAGCCAGGCTTGCGCACCTACCACACCCAGCGCGGCGCCGCGCTGCCACTTTGCTGGGGCCGTCCGTGATACGGAAGGACGGTTTGGCGCACAGGGCACGAGCCGCCGCGTTGCCGCTGCGCTGCAAGGGCGGCGGCTGTCTAACATGGGGGCCACTTTGGGCTACTGCGGCGGAGCCGCCCCGGCCCTGTTCCTCTGCAGCACTCGCCGTTTACATCACTTGCCGCTCGCGTAGCGCCGCCTGCGCCAGGGACACCTACATCCCCATAGCCCTGGCAGCTCACCTCGGGCGCATCCCCTGTGCCAGGATTCCTGTCCGCCCCTTGCTGCGCTCCCGGATTAGCCTCCTGGCCTCTCGAGCATTACCCTTTCCGCACAGTCGCCATCTGATGCATGGGAGCTCCAAATGTGACCTGGCCTACGTCACTCTGCCAAGCACCGGTACATACTGTGTCGTGACACGGCGGTTCGTCGAACGTGGGCAGGACTGTGCATGGGGGCCGCTTTGGGCCACCGCTGCGGAGCTCCCCCGCAGCTCCGCCGCTTGCAGCGCTAGCCGCTCGCCCAGAGCCGCCTGCGCCGGGCCCCGCTGGCCGTCCTCTGCCGCCGCCACCCCAAGCGTTAGCTCCCTCGGCGCCGCATTGCGGTGCGGCCGGCAGAGACGCGCCAGCGGGGCCGCCGCGCCCTCGTCTAGCACGGCGGCGCAACGCTCGTCTGCGGGCGCACCTTGGCCACCACCAGCCACCACCAGCCACCACCAGCCACCACCAGCCACCACCAGCCGCCACCAGCCACGGCTCTAGGTGCGCCCCGACTGCAGCACAGCAAGCAGCTCCAGCACGTCCAGGGCCGTGGGCGCGCGGTGGGCGTTTATGAGACGCTATGAGCGGATGAGCAGCGCCTGTCGCGCCGCCCGCTGCCCGGACCTCGAGGATCTGCCGCCGCCGCCGTGGGCTAACCCTTGGCTGTAAGGGTAAGGCTAGGCCCACGTGTGCGCGGTGCCGCAGGCGCAGCCAGTAGTCCTAGGAAAGGACAGGACATCCAGCCAGCCCGAGGCGCTCAAGGGCTCGGAGGCGGAGACGCCGGGGCCGGCAGCGGCGACGGCGTCCGGCTGCCGGCAGCAGCGGCCGCACCAGGTGCCGCAGCGCCAGCGGCTGCCAGTGGTGAGCGTCGGCCTGGTGTCGCTTAGACCAGGCCAGGGCAACGTGGCATTGCGAGTTGCTGTACGGTAACGGACAGCCCATGGCGGCAGCCAGACGGCCACCTTCGCCCGCTGCACCGCAGCGGCCGAGCCCAGCTCCGGGCGGCCGCCGGCGCGCAGCAGCCCCCCCAGCCGGCCGCGCGCGGCGGCCGGCGGCTCGAGGCATCGTTGAGCGGCGGGAGCTGGCTGGCTGCAGAGCTGGCTGCTGGCGTGCCGCCGGTGCCTGCCGCCGCTCGAGCTGAGCCCACGGCGGTTGCGCTGCGTAGCCCGCTGCCGCCTGCTCCACCAGCGCCTCGAGGCAGGCGTAGGCGAGAGAGCTACAGCACGCGACCCCTATAAACAATGTAGCGCTGGTGTGGAAGAAGGGGCCGGCATGTGACAGCGGGGGGCCCCCAGGCAGGGCTGCAGGCAGGCGCGTGGTGGCCCTGGTCTTGGCCTCGGGTCGCCGGCATGCAATTGGAAGGCATAAGCGCGTGAAGGTCCCAAAGACCCGGCCAGCAAACATGAAAAACGTGCGAAGGGCAGTTGAGGATAGCCGCAGCCCTAACCCTCACGCGTGGTCAGAGTCGCAAGCTCAGGGCATGCCCTGGCCGAACAGGCTTGACTTGGGCAGTGGACGGGAGCAGTGTTCCCTTCTCCCGATGAACGTTTCGCTTTAAGTCTGTGTACCCATCAAGGTCCACGCCGCGCAGGGGGTACACGCGATGCCGCTCCCCGCTCCCCGCCTTTCCCCACCTACAGTTCCCTCCCGTCCACGAGGTCCCCATCCAAGTCCCTGCACCCTCCCTCGCTGTCTACAGGCGTACAATTTGATTGATTGGCACCAGAGAAAGAGAGTGTAAACTGGGTTACATACATCCGCGTCTGTATGTCATTCCTCTCCGTCGGCTGTCACGTGTGGCTGTCTCGCCACCGCCCGAGCCTCGCCATCCTGCCTCCAGGCCGGAGCTGCAGACTCAGCAGTGATGTGACATCCGGGGCCCAACGGCAAGCAGCGTGATCAGAGTATCACAACTTTGCCAGTGTATGCGGGTAACATATGATGTCCACATGGCATGTGCCCATCGCGGGGTGTGGGAAGGCTGTCCAGCCGGAGGGGCGCCGGTCGGGTGGGCGCGGGTAAACCGGGGATCGCAGCCCGAACCAAGCGCGCTGTACACGTGTCACACGGTATGTCGCGCCAGCTTTCCACACCAATGCGAACAGAAGCAGCGTGACACCATGGGCCCAACGGCCCCCGGCTCGACCCGCTACGCAGGGGTCGGCGAGGGCCGGCGCGCTGCTGCACGAGGCGTTGAGGGTTAGGGGAGGCCTGCTGCATCTGTGCAGGCACTGGCTGGCGCTGCCTGGATGCCTTGTGTGTTCCTTGACGGCTGCACCGCCTCGTCGCCTCACCTCACCGACCCTTACTGATGCGCTGCGCCGCAGCCGTAAGGCTAGGGTTGCGTCAGGCCCTTGAGAGCCCTTTCTGGCCACCTTTGACGACTGGGCGAAGGTGGCGGTTGAGGCGGGGCTGTGCCTGCTGTGTTGCGCCCGAAAGCCGTCGCTTGGTGAGGCGAAGAATAGAAATCGGGGGAAGAATCCGCGCTTCTGCCCCACTTGCGCCACCGGTTACATACAGGAGGGGATGGCCGCGTCCGCGGCCGCAATGGGGTTAGCATGTGCACGGTGTAGGCTTTGGCGAACACGGCTATCTCTAAGTTGCAGAAGCTAAGAAGGTGTTGTTGACTGGTTGTGCGCGGGTGAGCCACGCCTTGAGCCCTACGCGCATGGCTGCAGGGCCGGGCTGGGCCGCTGCTCGCCGCCCGCTAGCCGCCGCACGCCGTCGCACGCCACCTCCAGGTGGACGCCTCGGAGCAAGGCGCCCGATGCGGGTGCGAGGCCGGGGCCAGGACGACGTAGCCGAGGTGGTCGGCGGGGAGGCGCGGGACAAGCCGGAGCTCACGCCGCGTGCGTGTCGTACATTTGGACCACCTGGAAGACCCGCGCGCCTTGCCCCTTATCCAACTCCTGACCTGACCCTTGAGCGACCTGACTAGCAGCCAGTAACCTGTAATTGGCTTGTGCTGAAGCTCATTATTGTACTCATTTACCACCGCCAGGCCCCGCGTCTGTGCGGTGGCGTGCACTATGTTGCCTACGGATAGCTTATAGCACCGCGCTGTGGCGAGGAGGAGACGAGGAGCAGCATGGAGCGACAGTCCAGCTTTGGGAGCCAGGGCTCGGGCCACACCAGCGCGACAAAGTGAGCTTTCTTCACTGCTTGGGCTTCATAAGGACGCTTGGCCGGCTTGCCGGGAGCACGCGCTGGGGCCATGTGCTAAGTTGCGCCCTCACGCCGCGTACCGGCGTGCAGGATTGTTAATGACGCGAAAAAGCATGGCGAAGGGGGAACTGAAAACGACAATGCGAACAACGGGTTCACCACAGCCCTGTTCGGGGTAAGTTTGTCTGCCCGACGCGCTGCGGTCTCCCGCAGCAGCAGGCAGCCTCGCGTCTCGATAGATGCAGTCATCGTGAAGTGCATGACTGGGCGTGCCACGCTAGGAGTTGACGGCGGCCCGACGCGGCGCATGTCGTGTACTGGTCAAAGCGACGTGCGTTTGGAAGTTCCCGCACCTCCCCGCTGTTGGTAGCCATGCACGTTAATGAACCACGTCGTCTTATCGTTCGGGGTAGCTGGTGGTGTGGTCCCTACCGGCGTGGCTGCGCGTACCCATCCGCCCGTGACCACCTTGCCACGAGCGTGCTAGCGCACATGCATGGCCTGGGGCCCCGGAGCACCACAAGCGGCGTTGCAGCCCCGCGTGGCGCCCAATTGTCCATCGCCGTCTGGCCAGCCAAGCCAACCCTCTCCCTTTCGTCGGTACCGCGTACCGGCGCCTTCATCGGGGGCGCCAGCGCCATCATCCCAGCCCAGTCGCAAACATGGAATCCCCCACATCCTTCTGAAGCTGCCACCTGCTGCCCACAATACCCGTAGACGCTGTTTACGCTGGCCAAAGAGAAATACAGCGACAGCTGGCAGGTTGCAGTGCTTACTGTGGTGGTGGACTTCATGCTCATTTTGGCCATCATGCTGAACCTGGAGTACCCCTGGGCCGTGGACCCCACCAACCCGTAAGTGGCGCGCATGGAGTGTCTGCGCTAGGGCTGGACGGACTGCAGCAGGGTGGGCAGCGGCTTCAGTGGGACCGGGCGCAGGCTGCACTGGGCCGGCAAGGCAGCGCAGCGGTGCTGTGCAGAGGCTGCAGCGGGCCCAGCCCCGGTCCCGGATGAGGCCCTGCGGGTGCGGCTGCGCGGCAGACAGCGGCTAAACTGTGCCAGACAGGCGCTGTCGTAGTCTCGAAGCGCCGGCCGCGGTTCACACAGGCGCCGAAGCGGCCCAGGCACGCGCCCGGCGGTGGGCTGGTCAGCGCCTGCAACGGAGCTAGGCAGGCGCTGCCGCGGACCCAAGCCGGCGCATGGACAGCAGCCGCCACAGGTCCAGGCGGGCGCTGTCAGGGGCAGGACTGGCGTTGCCGCAACGCCCCGGCAGCAGCAGCAGCTGGTCCAAGCAGCAGAGCGGCCAGGGATGGCCGCTGCAGCCACGTGCTGGGCAGGACCTGCGCTGCTGCCGGGCAGGCATCGGCGAGGGGCCAGGTCGGCGCTGCAGTGCCTGTGTGATCGCCTGGCAGCCCGGCGGCGTCAGTGGCGTGGCCAGGCAGCGGCTGCAGTGTTTTCGGACAGGCGACCCGACGGCACAGAGCACACGCTCCAGCATGCTTCACAAGGCGCGCAGCCGCGCCCAGCAATCGGGCACCACGTGCACGTCCTGCCCCCTGCAGCCTAGCGCCTGCCGCCGTCGACTCCGCTCCTTTCTGCACGGTGCCGCCCGGCCACAGGCTGTTCAAGATCTTCTACACCATCGAGCTGCACAAGCCGCTGTCGGCGGCGGGCTACAAGTTCTACCTAGTGGTGTTTTATATCCTGTCGGGCATGTTGTACCTATCGGTGGCAATCTGCGTGTGGGTGGCGTGGAGTTTCAAAAATGACTCGTTCGCCTTCCTGTGGCCCATCAAGTTCGTGCGCGTGGTGGCCAGCCTGTTCTTCGGCATGCTGTACATCATGGCGCTGAACATCTTCCTGGTTATCCTGGAGTGCGCCCCCGAGCACGGCGTGTGGTACCAGCACGTCTGGCACGTCAGTGAGTACCGTTTACCCGCCTTGTGCGGCTCTGAGCTGTGCCCAAGAGCGGGCCCCTGACGGAAGCGGGCGTTGCAGCCTGCCAGGGGGTCCAAACCGCTGGGCTGGCGCGCCTAGGCATGAGCTCACAAGGCTGCTGCCCGGGCCCACCTTTCCCCCATGCCAGAGTGCTTCGCCATGCCCCACTTAATCCACCTGGTGGTGGCGGTGGTCAGCTGCTTCATGTTCGCGGTGGCGGCCCTGCTGCTGGTGGGTCGGCGGCGGCCGCCTTGATCGGGGCGCCGCGCGTAGTACTGGTACCCCAGGCATCACTCAGCCATTGGCGCCAGATGATTGCCGGACCAGCGGTCGGGGGCCCGGGAAACTGCCCTGCCGAGGCGGGAGCGGGGCCTCGCGCCCATCAAGGCTTGCATAAGCACCAGCGGCAAGCTAGCTCCCCCTGCGCGCTGGAGTTTCCCAAACAAACCCCCGCATTGCCCCTGCCGCCTCGCCACTTCTCGCTCTAGGTCATCGCCGACCACGAGCTGGATCCCATGTGCAAGTCGCTGCTGGCGGCGCCGCACAGCATGACGGAGCTCAAGGCGCAGCTCGCAAAGACCGCGATCACCGTGGTGGACGTGCTGCTGTGGGGCTTCCCGCGGGTGCAGGGCATCGTCTTTGCCATCGCCTGCTGCTGCACCTTCTACTACCACCTGAAGCAGGTGCGGCGTGGGCACCACGCGCATGCGATGCGTCGCCTATGACAGGCTGCTGACGTGTTGGCTGACGCCCTCGCTGCCCGGCCCCGTGTTGCCCACCGTCCACCGCAGCTGCCGTACTTCACGTCATGGATCAACAGCTTCCGGCTGTGCTTCTTCGCCGTGCACGCCTGGGTGTCAGTGCACCTGTGCGTGCTGGTGTTCATGGTGGACGCTAGCGTTGAAAGCAAGGGCAAGATGGGGTACATAAAGTGGAACATCCACAACTACCCCACCGCCAAGGCCATCACGGACGTGAGGCGGGCGGGAGCGGGTCCACGGGCTGGGGAACGGGGCCGTAGAGCAGGGGCGCCGGAGCAGCGATGTGGGCCACCCGCCAGAGCGAAGGCCTGACCGGCACCAACCTCAGCCCACCCGCACAATTGCGCCCTGTCCTCCCCACCTCCCACGCAGCAGTAGCAAGCAGCGATGCCAATGTCTTGTTCGCGATGTCTTGCGGGGCTTGATCCAGCGCGCTTACTTACTATCCCTTCCATGCACTTCTGTCACTCCGCAGTCCATGTCCTACGCGCTGCCGTTTGTGTTCTTCGGGGCTGGCCTGCTGGGAGCCCTGCGCCTGGTGTACTTCTTCCGCATCGCGCTCAAGTTCCAGGTGGGAAGCTGCGCGAGGGCAGGAGCCCAGCGGCCTGGGGATGGAGGTTGGCGCGCTGCACGCCCAACGAGTCGCTGTTTGCAAGGGTGATGGAGGTCGGGGCGCTGTTGCAGCCGCAGGCCTGGCGGCCACATGCTGCTTCCGCCGCTCACCCCTCCCGCCGCCCTGGCCCCCACCACCGCGTTGTGCGCCACAGAGGCTGCAGCAGCAGCCGAACCTGTACTCGAAGCGCATCCACCGCTTTGCCGACGAGAAGGACGTGGAGATCTGCTCGCGTGTGGCGCGCATCTGGGACGAGGACGGCAACCTGGACCCACAGTGCCTGGACCTGGCCGAGGTCATCCTGCGGGCCGGCATCCAGCAGTTCCCCAAGTGCGTGCTGGGGACCCCAGGGCGCGTAGCAGAACCGGGGCTGCGGTGGCCAAGGCCGGCCTGCTGCCACTCCCTGCGTTTGCAGGTGGCGCCTGAAGCACCGCTGACGTGCCTGCTGCCGTTGCCGCAGGTCGCCCTACCTGCACATCGTGTACGCAAACCTGCTCATCGAGTGCCGCCAGCAGCTGCAGGTGCGGCCAGGCTGCAGCGATCGTAGCTGTTGTTTGCAACGATGCACGCACGCCTCAGCATGCCTTGGCCTCCGCCCTGGGCTCAACCCTTGTTGCCCCCCTCGGTGCGCCTGTCCCCGCAGAGCGGCTGGGGCCAGATGGAGGAGGCGCGGCGCCTGCCGCTTAACCTGTCGTATCGGTTCAGCATCTTCACGCGCGAGCAGGAGCACAAGCAGAAGGCCGCCAGCAGTAGCAGCGGCGAGAGCGCGGCGGACCTGGTGTCGTACGTCGAGTTCCAGGTACGGCCAGCCTGTGCGACAGCCCCGGCGTGCCGCAGAGCGCTTCAATTGCTGTACCCGCCTCCACGGCGTGCCGCTCCCTGGCCCCCAAAACCCAATTCTTGCCGTCTTCCCGGCCGCCAACCGCCCTCCTCCCGCCCCCCAGCGCAACTACCGGCTCATCCAGGGCTACCACAAGGCCGCGCTGGTGTCCATGCGCGAGTTCTGGCGCCTGCTGCTGCACGATGCCGTCAACCTCAACAGCCTCACCTCGGCCTTCCGCAAGATCGAGCAGATGGAGCGGCTGGCCGACAAGACGTACAAGATGGTGCTGGAGCGCTACCCCAAGGTAAGACGCTCGCCTACGGCCGCAGGGACCACAGCTTTCACTCGACAATCACGGTCGGGCTCTGGACATATGCGTGCGCTCACGTTTCGACACTGCGGCTGCAGGCCGTCAAGCTGCTGCGCTCGTACGCCAACTTCCTGGAGACCGTGAAGAACGACCCATGGACCGCGGCGCAGTACTACAGGTGCGGCGGGCAGCGGGTGCCTGTTGATCAGGCGTGCGTCGCACGCACAGCTGGTCGCCGTCCAGCGCCTCCCACTGCCCCGCACGTTTACATCAATTAGCAGAAGCTACCGCTGTTTGGTGCACGTTGCGAAGGAACTATTCCATCGTCCACCGTCAACGCTTCGCCCCTCACCCGACCGCAGCGAGGCTGAGAAGCAGGAGGAGGCGGCTGAGAACGCGGAGCAGGACATGGGCGGCGAGGATGGGCTCAACATGCGCAACAGTGCCATCATCACCATCAACGCCATGGCAAGTCTGCAGGGGGCCCAGCAGCGGAAGAGCAGCATGCACGCTTTCGCCGGCCCAAGCCAAGCTCAGCAGCACGAGGCCGCCGATGGCAAACTGCCGCAACACCCCTCTCAGCGCACGGATGCACAGTGCAAGCGCCAGTGCTGGCCGCCGCCGCCGCGCGATCCCAACCTCCTACTCTCGCCGCTCGCTTTCTCTCTCACTCGTGTCGCTGCAGGGCATCATCCAGATGGCCAACAAGCACGCGCTCAAGATGATGGGCTACGCCAAGGGCGAGCTGGATGGCAAGAACATCAGCTGCCTCATGCCGCAGCCCTTTTCTGCGCGCCACAACGGCTACCTGCGCAACTACGTCACCACGGGTGCGCGCCACCGGGGCACGGCGCGGCACGGTTCGTGCACGCCCCGGGTTACCCGGCCGCGGCTCGCTTTCACGGCGTCAGCGGGAGATGTAAAGGAGCACGCTTTGGGGGGGGGAAGAGAGCGGCCGCCTCCACAGCACCCTCCGCAGCACCGACACGCTTCACCGCCACCACAGCCGCCATGTCGAACGCCCAGAGCCACTGCGATGGGGCTATCGGTAGCCGGGACTCATGGCGCCATGCCGACCTCGTGCGCCCGCAGGCAAGGCCAAGATCCTGGACTCGCTGCGCGAGGTGGTGGGCCTGCACCGCGACCGCTACGTGTTCCCCATCAAGATCATGGTCACCAAGACGGCCGGCAGCGGCGCCGACGCCACCTTCATGGGCCTGCTCAAGGTGCGCCTAGCTGCGCACACCGCGACGCACAGCGCGTGGCTCCTTCCGACAGCTGCATGCCTCAGCGCGGCCCTGCTTGCGTGCGCGGCCTGCCTGGCCTTGCCTGGCCTTGCCTGGCCTTGCCTGGCCTTGCCTGGCCTTGCCTGGCCTTGCCTGGCCATGCCTGGCCTTGCCGCAGCCTCGCTGTGTGTCCGCGGGCCATCAGCCTGATGCGTGTGTCGCTGCCTCCGTGCTCGGCCTGACTCGGTGGTGCGCTGCGCTGCTGCAGGAGGTGGAGCCGGACCCCACCCAGATCAAGGCCTGGCTCATGCCCACCGGCGTCACGCTGTGCGTGGACCAGTCCTTTACCGACTACGCGGGCTGGCAGCCCAACGACCTCATCGGCAAGCCCTTCACCTCCATCGCCGCGGACCCCGTCGTGGTGCAGGGGTGCGTGGGCCGGCACGGGAGCAGCGCATACGGTCGCTGCAGCAACTGGGATACGCTACGCCTGATTCAGGCGGGCTATGGGGCTTTGTACGCACGGAGGCGTACGCATGCGATGTGTGCTTCCCCTGACCCGCAGGATGCTCGACCAGGCGGCCCACATGACGGAGGAGGACCTGGAGGCGGGCAAGATGCCGGTGCGCAGGGCTGCGTATCGCACGCATTGTTGGTTCGCAGGCCTGTGCGGGCTCCGAGCAGCATGTGGCGTTCCGCGGCCGCACCATGCTGCGCGCCGCTCTCTGGCACAGCGCTCCTTGCCGCTCGTTGTGGCTGGCACTGCATTGGCATATGCTGCCATCTACTGCCTTGACGCGTGCTGCCACCCGCGCCCCTTCGTCCCCGCCCGCCGCCGCAGTCGCTGGACACTTTGCTGCTGCACAAGTACGCGGAGGAGGTGCCCGTCACGCTGCGCGTCGAGTGGGGAGGTGAGTGAGTGAGCGCGCCTGCAGGCAGCCGCAGTGTCGGAGCGACGCAGGTTGCGACCGGTGCCGGCCCCGCATTGCGCCGCACTTCCCGGGCTCGGTGTTGGCTAACTAGCTCGCTACACCCTCGGTACTTTCTCCCACAGGCACGGTCGACCAGCGGCTGCTGGTGCTGGCCATGACGCGGCGCGGCGACGTGGTCCCCACGCTGGTGTTCGACCACCACGGCCGCGCGCTGTTTGCCAACGGCGCGCTGTGCAGCCTGCTGGGCACCAAGCCCAAGGACATGCGCGGCCGCGACATCGCCACCATGCTGCCGCAGGTGGGCGCCGGCGGAAGGCGCAGCCACGGGCTGAACACAATGTGGCCAGTGGGGCAAGGCAGTTGGCTGCGAGTAGCACGATGCTGTTCCCGGCTGCTGGGCGACGGCCAGAGCGCTGTGGCAGCAGCAGCAGGCGGCGGTGTTGGCAGCCCGGGGCTTGACAGGCTGCTCGCCTTACGCGTCGCGCACCGTCGCGCACCGTTCCCGCATCTCGTCCTCCCCGCAGCCGTACGGCCACCTGCACCACCGCTGGATGAAGGACGCGGAGACGTCCACCGCCGCGCCGCCCGTGTCCAGCTGCCGCGCGGGCGCCATCCACAGCCTGGTGTCCTCCAACGGCGTGCACGTGCCCGTGCGCATGACCATCACGGAGCGGGAGATTGGCGGCGTGCGCATGTGAGCAAGCCGCGCGGCTGTGCTTGGCATTTGGCAGACACTCAGACAGAGCCGTCGCGCATGCTTGGCTGCGGCGCTGCAGTCCTGACCGTGTGAGCCTTACCCGCATTCGCGGCCCCTCGTCTGCTGCCCTCAGGAACATCGTCCGCGCTACGCGCGTGACGAATGACGAGGTCCTGGACGAGCAGCGACTCACGCTGACCACGGACCAGCACGGCCACATCCTGGCCATCAGCCAGCAGCGCCACGGCGAGGGCCACGGCACGGCGATTACCGCGGCGGCTGGCCACGACGCCGCCGCGCCGCCGGCTAAACCGCAGGTGTTTGGCTTCGCGCCCGAGAACCTGGTTGGCCGCAAGCTGTATGAGGCCGTCGACATCTTTCACGACTGGCACAACCAGGGTGAGTCGCAGCCAGGGTCAGGGGTGGGCGCCAGGGGGTGTGAGCAGCGAAACCGGCGGCTGGAGGTGCTTGACGTTGCGCAAGGGCACTGCCCGGGCTGTGGCCCGGCCCACTACGTGGCTTGCGGCCAGGGCGCAGGAATGATGTTGCCCACACACCCGTGCCGCTGTGTTTGCGTTTGTGATTACGCAGGCCACAGCGTCATGCACGCTGTCAAGGCCCTGGCGATACACTCGCAGTCGAAGCCTGGCGCGGCCTGGCGCGTGGGCGTGCTGCCGTCGGTGGTGTCGGTGGAGGCGGAGAAGGCGGCCTTGAAGGCCGAGCGGCTGGCGGCGGTCGCTGCTGCCGAGGGCGCGGTGCTGGCGGAGGGCCATGACCCCGACAGTGAGTACCCGGTACCTGCGGTTGAATGTGGCAGGCCCTTGACCCCTCGACCTTATGCTGCGCGACGCTGGCGATAACCTGCGGCTCCTTACAAGGCATCCACTTCTGTTTGCTTGTGCGACCCTACCTGTGCAGACGTGCCTCGCGAGCACCAGCGCCGCGCCATGGCGCGTGCGAACACCATGCTCCGGCAGCCGTCCATGCCCAAAGCCAAGGCGGGCGTGATGCAGGTGTTGGGGCCAGAGGTAAGGCAGGGGGCGTCAGGGCTCGGTCCCTTCTGGCCCTGGACTATCCTGCTGCGCTGCGGCGTGCGGTCGCGCAGCACGGGGTGATCCGGAGCTGACCTCTGCCTTTCCATCGTGCTGCCCCCGCAGCACACGGCCGACGGCACGCACTACACCATTCGGCTGTGGCGCCCGGAGCTGCTGAGCGGCGTGATGGAGATCAACGACCGCATGACGGTCATCAAGGCCGACGCCGCTGCAGGTGACCCATGGGGCAGAAACACGGCTCAGGCTCCAGACCTCAGCCTGGCTCCGCTGGAGCTGTCCTAAGCCAGGAGCCCGCAGCTGATCTATGTGTGTTCGTACCGCTTGTGCCGCATCATGGCATGAGCCCCGCCACGGGTGTCCTTGCTCCACGGTCACAGATACGGTACCCGCCTTCACGAAGCAGCAGCGCCTGACGACTCCTGCACGCGGCCCTCCGGCTGCTCGCTGCGCCGCTGTGCCCCGCAGGCCTTGTGTTCGGCATACCTGCGGCCTCCATGCAGCAGCAGGCGCTGAGCCGCTTCCTCAAGCTGGGGCCGCCGGGCGCGATGAGCTCAAAGTACACGATTGGCGGCCTGGCGATCTCGCGCCTGGGGCCCGCTGCCGCATCGCACTCTGGGGCCGCGGGCGGCAAGCCGGGCGACCAGGTTCTCAACATGGAGACGCTGCTCGGCAACAAGCGTGAGTTGAGGGCGCGCAGGATAGCAGATGCTGGGCTTTGGCTGCGATAGACCGCCGTTGTTGCCGCCACTCTCGAGGCGAGGTGGCGGCTACGAGGTGGACCACGCTGGCTGCCCTCGGTTGGCGCCGACTGCGATAGGTCGTTGGCAGCTAGCGTTTCCAGCCGTAGCTTTGCGTGTCAAGGGGCCCCGGCCTGACCCGCCCATGACCCACGTGTCGCCGCAGACGTCAAGGGCGGCATGAAGGGCAAGCAGGCGCACAAGACGGGGCCCCGCCGCGTGTTTGAGGCGCGGCACGCGGACGGCATGCCGTTGCAGGTCTCGCTGCAGGTGGGCGCGCCGCCGCCCACCTGCACCCTCGCCGCAGCCCGGTCTCAAGGCGCCACACGCGCACAGCAAGGCGTCCGTGCACGCATACGCTGCCAGATGATACAACACGATTAGTCTTTCCGATCGCCCGCCAAATCCCTTTGGCACATGGGCATGTTGAAGCCTACTCTGCTGATGGCCAGACGCACGCCACATGTTTGCACGCCATGCATAGCCTGCACGGGCCTCTTCCATGGTTTCAGCCTGCACCGCCATGTGCCCTCACTACCACCTCTTTCTCTGCACCTCGCCTTGGCTCCCGCCAGGTCGCCCTCAAAAACGGCACCTCCACCACCCGCGTCATGGCCCTTGTCAAGCCGCTCAACCTCATCAAGGTGAGCGCGGCTTGTCACGAGCAAGACCTGATGACTGGAGGTCGCCCGTTTGCTCTGCCTGCCCAAGCAGGCCACGGCCCGGGCAAACCCTTGCCGCTGCCGTCGGCCACACGAGCGCTCGCCCTCGCCCTGCCTGCTCTGCGCGCGTCCCATGCTCGCAGGGCAATGTGGCGGTGCTGCACGCCGTCATGCGCGGCGAGGATATCGACCACGCCACGGACGGCGAGACCGTCTCGCCCTCGCTGCACGCCATCCGTGCCGCCAACAGGGCCACCCGGGAGGCCGCCGCCGCGAAGTACGCGGCGCTCGACGGCACCCACCCACCGGCCGTGCCGCGGCTGGAGCTGGACAAGCTGGGGCCCGGCGGCAGCGACGGCACCACGCCCAACAGCGGGAGCGGCGGCGCGGTCGCGAACCCCAGCGGCATGGCCTCGGCGCGGACACTGGGCGTTGGTGGAAGCGGGAAGGTCTTCACGCCTGACGGCAAGGGCGGTGAGCTTGGGAGCCGCACCGGGAACTGCAGGCTGCTTGTCAGCGCTGCCAGGTTGGCGATGTTTGCTGGGTTTCGTCGCCTTCCTGTTGTCAGCCGTGTGTACCCCGTTGGCGTCCGCTTTGCTGCCTGGCCCTCACAGATATCCTCACGACCAACCGCGACTCGATCCTCCTCACTGCGCGCGACGTCGACCTGGGCTTTGGCCCCACGCCACGGGCTGACGGCAGCGGCTCCGCGGCGCTGGTCTCGGCGGAGGGCTCCGGCCCCAGCGCCGGCTCCGCTGACGGCAAGCCGGGCGACCACCACGGCGGCAAGCCAGGCGCCCGGCCGCTGTCGTCGAACCGGCTGGCGTCGCCGTCGCCGCTGCAGCGGCTGCGCCACGGAGGCGGTGGGCCGGGCAGCAACGGCAGCGGCAGTGGCGAAGGATCCCGGCAGATCAGCGACGACAGCGCCATGGTCAAGAGTCACCCGGGTAGGCACCCGGCAGCGGGGCTTGCACTCGCCGGCTGCCCAGCAGCTGTCGCATTTCCGATGGCGTCAGAACACGCGCCCCGGCCAATAGCAGCAGTGGGCTCACCCTGCCCTCCATGCGGCGCCTGCCGGCTCCCGCGCGCAGGCCACGCGAGCATCAAGGAGAAGCTCTCTCGCGACAGACGCCACCTCACGCGCGACTGGGACCACGTGGCCCACGTGGACCCCGAAGCGGTGCGTGTGTGGGCGCCTGCGCTGGTGTAGGCGCGGGTGCACGCAGGCAGACCCTTGCTGCTCCACCACCCGGTCGCCATCACGGGCTGGCGTCCGGGGCTGCCGTCCCGCGCGCCTGCCTGCCCACGAATCCGCCTCCTCGGCAGCCCGCTGACGCGCGTCCCGGGCCACGGCGGTGCCGGACTGCAGGTGCCCATGCCGCACGACGCGGACTTTGAGATCGACCACCACCTTGGCGACGACAAGGACATTGCCGTGTCCAGCTCATCCAGCGAAGACAGCGACGGCAGCGGCAGCAGCAGCGAGGACATGCCCGGCGACAAGCACCTCGGCCGGAACACCGAGGGCGCCGCGGACAAGGTGCGCGAGGCGTCAGGGGCCCCGGTGTGAATTCCACACGCGCACCTTCCGGCTGCGGTTGCTCCCCGTGCCAAGTGCATGTAAAGCGTCGGTGCTGCGGCGGCAGGTGTGTAACGTAACTGCATTGCCGCCTGTGCGTGCTGCAGATGACGCGTGAGGAGGCGCTGCAGCGCAAGCGGACCATGGCGGCCCTGGAGCCGGGCGAGCGGGTACAGTACGTCAAGGGCGTGCGGCGCGTCAAGGAGTGGCTCGCCAGCGGCTACTACTTCGACCGCAAGGACGTGAGCGGGGGCAAGGGTCACCGGCAGGGGGAAGCGACCGGACGTGCGGCCGGCATCCATGGTGCCATGTGGCTGCTCGGGTTCTCGGCAGGGCATCCCCTCCCATGTGCACGGGTCGGTGCTGGGCTGCGCAAGCCGCAATTGCCACGCGCATAGGCTTGCCTCGGCCTCTGCTACGGACGCCACGTAATTTCCCATCATCCTATGCTGCGCTCCGCAGGCTAAGCCGACGGACGCGGGCGCAGATCCGGACGCCGACACCAACTTCACGCGCAAGAACAGCGAGTTTGCAGCCAAGCCCAGCGGCGTCAGCGGCCACGGCGGTTTCGACAAGGCGGCGGTCCGGCGCAAGGCCAGCCGGCAGCTGTCCAAGGTGAGGCCCCCGTCCTTTCCTTGGCGTCGGGTTTTGGGCGTCTGCTCAGCCCTGCCGCTCTGATACCGCATCGGCGGACACCGGAGGGGCCGCGCGCCTTGTAGCCGTGCGCAACTATGTCAGTGCGCTGCCGCACGGCCTGCTGCCTGCAGCCGGCGGACCTGCTTGCTGCTGTCTCTCGCTGACGATAGGGCTGCTGCTGCTGCTGCTGCTGCTGCTGCTGCTGCTGTGCCTGGGGCCGCGCGCAGGTGCACGAGGATGATGAGGAGGGCGGCGGCGGCGGTCGGGGCTACCGGCCCGGCGTGTCAGGCGGGCTGGACCCGGACGACCAGCTGATGACGCTGGAGGAGCTGGCGGAGGAGGTGGAGCGGCAGGTGGGCCAGGCAGGGGGCGTCCGCCAAGCAACGTTTGAACAGCGTGTAGGGGGAGGGCATCGGCATGGGAGGCGGCAGGGGGCAGGTGGAGAGCCGCATGGCGGGCTTCAGAGCGGGGAGCGGCCTTGGGACCTGTACGGTTGTCCACATGGGCGGCACACCGTAGAGCTTCGGCCCTGGGTTCGTCCGGCAAGAGGATAGGGACCGCTGCAAGGCTAAGCGAGTCATGGGGCCTGAGAGGCGGTGCGGCACACTATCGCTGTGAAACGCATGCGAAGAGGATGGGCGATGGGCGGCCACGGGGCTTGCAAGAGCTGGCGAGCTCATGGCTAAGCAGCGGGTGTCCCACTCCCTCACGCACAGGACACGCTGGTGGAGGAGGAAGAGGAGGAGGGCGCCGAGGGTGGTGACAGAGGAGACGACGACGGCGACGGCGGCGACGGGCCCAAGAACGCGTGGGGCGAGAACATGCCCACGGGCTCGCATGCCGCAACGCACGGCGGCAAGACGGCGCGTGGCAGTGTCGCTGCTGGCCGCAGCAGCGACGCTGGCCGTAGCAAAGGCGGCAAGGCCAGTGTGCTGGGCGATGGCGCCAGCACCGCCAACGCCAGCAACGCGGGCAACGGCATGAACCGCGGCCGGCGGCTCAAGCGCCTGCTGAAGCTCCTCTCCGGCCAGAAGGTGCGCGGCACTGCAGCAGCGTGTGTGCTTGTCGTGTGGAGCCCTTGAGTCGGCATGGCGCGGGGTGCGGTGCTCGCTAGTGCCGTCGCTGCTTTGCCAACAGCACGGCCCGCCGGCTCCACTTGCGGCCAGGTGCACCGCTCCGTGAACCGGCTGAGGGCACACGTGCTGGTGGTGGTGGGCGCGCTGCTGGTCATCCACGCCGCCTGCTACCTGCTGCTCATCATCTACATCAACAAGCAGAAGAACTTCATCACAGAAATCAGCGCCGCGGGTGAGTCCGCCGCCGTCACGCCCTCAATCCGCCTCCTACGCGTTCGCCTCGGCTCCTTGCACCGCAGCAGCCCGCTTCGCCTGCTTGGTCTGCGAGATCAACATGCGTGCTGCCCCCTCCCGCCGCGCTCCCATTGACACGTGCAGTATCCTCCCCAGACCCCCGCTTTATCCCTAGGATATCCCTCCCGTCTGTCCCTCCCGCCTGCTTAGCTATAGGCGCATGCGATCCGTGTGCGTTTACGCCTTATTGCCTCCCGCTTCCTCCCCCAGGCGAGGCCATCGACCGCAGCCACTACGTGGCCATGTACAGCCGTGCCGTGGAGGCCGCCTCGCGCAGCTCCGGCTTTGTGCACGGGGACGTGCCCATCCTGGCGTCCGCCATCGAAACGGACGTGAACCGGCTCGAGTACCTGCACCAGGTGGGGAGCTGGGCCACCTGGCAGAGAGTGAACAAGGGAGGACACGGCAGGAGGGCGCAGGCCTAGCTGGGCGGGGCTCCGCAGTTGCATATCCCCTATGAGTACGGCTCGCCGCCCCGGCTGCTCATCTCTGCTCATCTCTGCTGCCTGCTGCCTGCTGCCTGCTGCTGGCGCTCTGCTGCTGCCCACCTGCACGCAGGGCTTGTACCTGGGCTTTCGCAAGCTGCGCCGCTCCACCAGCGAGAAGCTGAACGAGCTGTGGGACCTGCCGCAGTGGTGCGTCCGTGCGGGCGCCCAGCAGGCATAGCTGGCGCTGCTCTTGGAAGGAGGTTGGGGCGGGCGGCATTCGGCGTGTGGTCTCTGACGCTCACATGCCGCGCCCGCAGGAACGTGACGATGTACCAGGACACAAAGAGCCCCACGTTGGAGCAGCGGATGATGACGCTGTGGAACCTTGGCGGGTGAGCGCGAGTGCTGCATCGACCCTCCATGCGCACGGCATCCGGGCCACCAACTACCCCTGTACTCTGCTGGCGCTCAACCTCCGTCCCTATGCGTCCGCGCCCCACAGCGACTTCATCGCCGCGGCCCGCGAGGTGGCCTACTACGGCAGCAGCGGCAAGCTGCTGCTGCGCAACAACACGGATCCCGTCATACCGCTGACCGCTGCCACGGGCGTGCCCATCAACCTAACGCTCGACGCCAACAGCACCCTGCTGCCGCCCTCGCCGCCGCCAACGGTCTTTGCCAGCGGCGCATCAGGTGCGTGCTGCCGGCGCGCCCCCATGCCGCCACACATGCGTCTCCACCGCGCCGCGCGTGGCGAGTCGCTTGCCGCCGTTGCCGCATCCCACGCGTGGGGCCGGCCATCCGGCAGCGTGTGTCAGCCGGGTCTCACACCTCCTGCCCCGCCGTCCTGTCGCGCCGCTGCCTGTTGCGGCCCCAGGTGCCGTGGCCTCCAACGTCACGCTCATCGCCAACCGCTTCTGGCTTTACATCCGCGCCAACGCGGGCGAGGCGCTGTACAACGGCTACCTGCGCGTCCTCAACACGCTTCTGATGCTGGCGCAGGTGCGCCCTTGCGGCTCTGCCACCACCTATCTCCCTGCCGTGCCAGCTAGCGCCTGCGCGGTAGTGCTAGCCGAGGCCGGCCAGCTGCCGGCGCACTGCCGGCTAGCAGCCCACCCTGGGCCTAGCGCTGCCAGCTCGAGCTGTCAGGACACGCCACTTCCACAACACCTGTCAGCGCCCGTCCCAAACGCCGCCAGCCCAGCCCACTTATTATGTCCGCTCCCCTTGGTTGTAACCCTTCCAGGACAATATCGACATGCTCAAGCTCATCCTGCTGGTGCTGCTGCTGTTCGAGGGCTGCGCCGTGTGCTTCGTCTCCATCGCCTACGTCTTCTGGCTGCTGTGGAAGGCCACGCGCGCGCGGGCCGCGCTCTTCACCGTCTTCCTGGTCATCCCGCAAGGTAAGGCCGTGCCCGCCGCGACACGTGCATTGTCCCACGACACGCCGGGCAGCCCAGCACAGCAACGGGCCACCGGTGGTTGCACATGCCTGACCCCTCCCCCCGTGTCTGCCTGCTGCACTCCCTCCCTTGTTGGATTCGCAGGCCAGGTGAAGAACCTGGCATCTCGCCACATCTCGACCAACCAGGCGGACGACAGCGACGACGACGACGACGACGAGGGCGGCGCCAACAAGGAAGGCGACGACGGCGCCAGCGATGGAGCCAGTATGGTGTCGGGCGCCGCGCCCAGCCGCCGCAGCTTCACCAGCGACGCGCCGGGGCGCAGTGAGAAGAGCTATGCCACCAACAACCAGGCGGCGTCGGCGGCGGCCAACCGCAAGGGCATCACATTCAATGAGGTACGACCTGAGGGCATACAACGACCCAATCTCCGTCGTGCTGCTGCTGCGTATCCCTAGACCCCTGCCCTCTGAACGCACCAGCCTGATGGGTCAGCACAGGTTTGCCCAGCCCTGCCATGCCTGTGACGCCGTCGGTCCCCTGCCCCGCCCCTGCCCTTCAGAACACGGAGGCCAAGCACCACGGCAAGAACGCCACCGTGCTGGGGCGCCTGAAGCGCGCCATCAGCGGCGACGTGTCTGCGCCGCCGCCGGCCGGCGACGGCACCAGCACCGTCAACGGCGTGCCGCGCCGCTTCCGCACCCGCAAGTGAGCGACGCAGGGTGACCAGGATGCGCGGCGCCAACACGGGCCCGACGTAGCTCCACCGCGGCTTGGCCTGTGCGGCCTATCGGCGCCGCCGGGACACCTGTGCGATGCTTCCTCACTGCGGCCCCGGCTACTCGTGCTGTGCCCCCTCAGGCGGCTGACGCACACCACCAGCGACATCAAGCACCTGGCGTGGCCCTTCTTCGCGTGGGGCCTGGTCATCGTCATCGTCTACCTCTTCTCCTACCTGCAGTTTGCGGGCGTGGAGGAGAGCCTCGTCAACCTCAAGATGTTTGAGCGGTCCGCGGCGCAGGCGGCTCGCGCCATGTACTACGCTACCGAGGTGGCGCTTGAGGAGGTGCGTGCTGCGAGGGCGCTGCTTTGCATGGCTGGCGCGGCTCGACGTCCGTACATCGTGGTGCTCTCGCTGCGGTGCGCCCTGCGGTGCGCCCTGCCGCCTTCCATCGCCTAGCTCGCGTGCCAGCCATCCCTCCGCCACCCTCGTACCCGTGCGTGGCTGCGTGCACTCTCCCGGCTTAGCACTGGTGCCTCTCCCGGCCGCTCCCTGCAGGACCCGGCGGTGCAGGTGGCCCTACAGCCCACCCTGCGCGAGGAGGCGGCCTGGCTGGACACCGTGTACAGTACGACACTGTACGGCGGGCCCAGCCTGTCCGACGGCTCCATTGACGGCGCGCACGACATCAACACGGGCTCACTGTTCGCGGCGCAGCGCTACGCGTCGCTTCTGTTCGCCAACAAGGCCTGCCTGCGTGAACACGGGCAGCAGTGCTTTGCGGAGGGCTCGCGCTTCTACGCGGTGCGGCCGGGGCCCCGGGAGCGCGAGAGGGCCACAGGGCGGAGAAGCATTGACGCGTGTAGCCCGCTTGTCCAGGGAGCGCCCCCCTCTCACACGCATGGCCCACGTCCGCTGCCGCTGCGCAGGTGAGCCGCAACGCCATCGACCCCATGATGCGCCGCCTCATCGCCGAGGCGCGGCTGCTTTCCGTAGACCACGCGGAGGACCTGCACCCCAACTCCAGCCGGTAAGCAGCCAGCAGCCAGAACCTCCCTACCGCATGCTACCAGCTGCCCGCCAGCTGGCCGCACCCACCCTTACCCGGCCAGCCGCCTATGCGGGGCAGATGCCCGCGCCCTTGCCCTCCCCGCTCGCGTGTTGACGGCTGCCTCGCTCCGTCCCGGCCTCCCTCCGCCCTCCGCAGATGGCAGTACGTGTGGCAAGTGGCGCGTGTGGACTTGCACGACGGCGTGGACGTGCTGCTGGACAGCTACCGGGAGGACGCGCTGGCGGCGTTCAGCGCGCAGGGCACGCTGCACACCATCATCTTCGCCATCAGCTGGGCGCTGTGGGCCGCGTACCTATGGCTGCTGCTGCGGCCCTACCTGCAGGCAAGGAGGCATATGGGGCCGGAGCCTCGACATGCGACTTGGTCAGCACCAGCCGTCGCGCCAACCGGGCGCGGCCTGCCTTGTGCAGTCCCTCACCTCGAGCCTTCCTCACCGTGCCTGTCCCGGCGTTCCCGTCGCGCAGGTGTCCAGCACCGAGACCAAGCGCGTGGCCGAGCTGCTGTCGCAGCTGCCGCCCGAGCTGGACGTGGAGGGCATGGTGGAGGAGAGCTGGCTGCTGGTGGCGGACACGCAGATCGACAGGAGCGCGCTCAGCGCGTGGGACCCACGGGTCAGTCAATCAACGCACTGCCCGCGGCGGCGCGAGCAAGCAGGGCGTGCGCTGCGGCCTGCTCCCAGGCTGCTGGTTGCCACTGACGCGGACCCCAAACCTCTCTCCTGCCTTGCCCATCCCACCCCCAGGGCCACTCCATGGCGAACCTGGCCATGCGGTCGGCCGTGTCGGTGGTGTCCGCCTTCCGCCGCCTGTCTGTCGGTATGCGGCCGCCGCACGAGCCGGCCGACGACGACGACGAGCTGCCGCCGCACGACGGCATGTCGATGGCGGGCTCGGTGTGGAAGTCCATGATCTTCGGCAAGGGCAACCGCGCCAGCATCGCCTCCAACCCCGGCTTCGACGGCCACTCCCCGAAGAGCGCGCTCAAGGGCGCACACCCCGCGCCGGCCGGCGGCGCCGCAGGGCTGGAGGCGGCGCCGCAGGTGCCCATCGCCGCCAGCGGCCTCTTTGCGCCCAGCATGCAGCGCGCCTCTGCGGCCATGGCGGCCGGCGACCGCCGCGGCTCCATGGACTCTCGCGACGGCCGGCGCGGCTCCATGGACCGCGAGGGCAAGCGGCGCATCTCCATGGAGCGCCACAACAAGGTCGTGCCCACGGGAACCTGGGCGCCAGAGGAGGCCGGCGCGCTGCCCGCCGGCTCCCAGCCGCGGCCCATGCCCGGCGTCGACCACACGCCCGAGGGCGACGACGACGAGCGGCCGCTGTCGCCGCTGCTGGACTTCCCCATGAGGATGGTGCTGCCGCCGGTGGCCGAGGACGGCGGCGCGGCGCCTGAGGCGCAGTACGTCAACCCCATCGCGCTGGTGTCGCCGGGCGCTAAGCGGCAGGCGACAGAGGTCCGGCCGCCTCCCAGCCCGCACCACTACAACCGGGTTATGAGCACACGGCAGGAGACCAAGG
Source organism: Chlamydomonas sphaeroides (assembly GCA_001662425.1). Taxonomy (NCBI): domain Eukaryota; kingdom Viridiplantae; phylum Chlorophyta; class Chlorophyceae; order Chlamydomonadales; family Chlamydomonadaceae; genus Chlamydomonas; species Chlamydomonas sphaeroides. The sequence goes on along the minus strand of BDDC01000262.1, from coordinate 10,166 downwards.
AGTATGACGAAGACCATCCCTGGGAGTTCAAGCCGCCAAAGGCCAAGCGAGCCGCCGGGCCGCAGGTCCTCACGCTGCCCGGCGGAGGCGATGCCGCCATCGCTGCTGCCGCCGCCGCCGCCATGGCCGCGAGCAACGCGGCAGTGGCGCCGTCCGAGGCGCTGGTGCGCGACGCCGGCGACGACGTCGCCATGGCTACAAACAGCCGCCCGAACAGCAGGGCGAGCATGACGCTGCCGGTGCCGCCGTCGCTGGCGGCCGCGGTCGCGGCCTCGGCGAGCGCGCGAGAGCGGCTCGGCGGCGCCGCGGACGCTGCGCCGGGCTCGGCGCTGACGTCGCCGGTCGGCAACGGCAGCGTGCGGGTTGTGGACCGCCGGACCAGCCTGGACCATGTCGGCAGCGGCAATCTGCGCGCTAGCATGGATCGCGGGGCGTCGGCGGGGCTGACGTCACCATCACGCGCTGCGTCGCCTGGCGCGCGCTCCGCAGCGGGCGCAGCGCCGGGGCCACCGCCAGTTGTGACACCTGTGGCTGGCCAGCCGCCCGTCTCGCCGGCGGCGTCTCCAAAGGGCGGGGTGGCGGTGGTGAGCCGCCGGACCAGTCTCGAGGCTCCGGGCCGGCAGGGCAGCATGCGCCCCGCCAGCCGGCTCTCGCAGTCGTCGGTGCCGGTGGCAGCCAGCGGCACGCCGCCGCCGCCGCCACAAGCTGCGCCAGCGGCCGCGGCCTCCGGCTCTCTGGCGGCGGCAGCCGCCAAGATCGCGCTGCCGCCGCCGCCGCCGGCCCTCAGCCGCTCGCAGTCCAAGGTGAGCGCCCGCGGGGCCAGCACGACCGCCGCGGCGCCGGTTGGAAGCGGGTGCCCAGGCACGCCGTCGCTCCGCAAGGCGGCCAGCCGGCTGAGCGAGGGCGCCGCGGCGGCGGCGGCGGCGAGTGTGCGCCCGGCCACACCGGAGGCGGCACCAGCGCCGGCACCGGAGGCGCCTGCTGCGCCGGCGGCGGCCGAGGCGGCTCCAGCCGAGCCAGACCAGACCGCGCCGTGAGGGACGGATGGAGAGGGCCGTGAGGGACGTTGACAAGGGACGAGAGACGGAGCCTCGTTGGTGCGAGTGCCTCAAGAGGCGTGAGCGGGGGTGGAAGCATGTGCGACGCGGGGGGTTGCATTTGGGCCAGGTTGTTGGTGTGTCTGCTTGCGGCGCGGATTGCGCCTGCCGTGGGGCGCGTGCGTGGGTGCGTTGCGGACGGCTCGGCAGCGTGCAGTGCACTGGCGCGTGGCGTGCCTTCATAGAAGTTCCGAAGCGTGTGTGTGTGAGCATGTGCGACCCGCTTGCGAAGATGTTGCGTTTGGCTCTAAATATGGGCGGAGGCTTAGGTGTCCCGCCGCGCTGGCGGGCGCCTGCTCGCCTGAGGATCGAGTCGCTGGCCGCGGGGCTGGCTGCCGGCTGGTACTCTGTGTGCCGGCCGGCTGAGTCCGCAGCGGTGCTAGGCGCGTCATCACTCATAAGCGCCTTGCATTAACCTTCATAACGCGTGCACACATGACCAGGCGGGGCGCGGGGCCCTGCGTATCGGTCCAACATAATAAGGTGTGAGCCCCGCGGGGCGGACCACTGTCACCAGCGTCTAAAGTTGCGTGCTACTTACACGGACGTGCGCGTAGCTGCTGACAATGTCAAGGCTCCAATAACCCTTGTCGGTGTGCGGCGCTTCTTCTGTGGAGTGCGTTGTGGTCTGCGTGGGCGGTACGGTAAGGCGCCGCTGAAAGCTGTTGTTAGTACCTGCACGGCTGCGTTTGCGTGCTATGCGGGGTGAGAAAGTGTTGCCTGACCGTGACGCTCATTACTGTGTTGGCCAAGAGCAACGGGGGAGGCACGGTCGCTACATCTGTAAGTCAGATCTGCGATACAGCTGCCGACCGGGACAAGTATGAGTATGTCCCCATCGGAATGGGAAGAGGGGCGTACCCCCACCCTGCCCTCCGTCTGGGGCTGCTGGCCGCCCCCACCAATGGGGCTACTCAAGCTTAAGACTGAGCGCCATACGGACTGGAAACTCGTCTTAGGCGCGAGGCCTGCAGTCGCTGGCGGCGCCTCGCTGGACAGAAGGAGCCAAACAGTTGCGTGAAGGCTGAGGGGCGAGGCTTCAGGAAATCAGGACCCGAGCCAGGGGTTGGTGGAGTTGAGACACCCACAAGTTGGGTCGAGGGACACCGTGGTTGTCTCAGGTTCCTTTCACTGAATCCCACGCTGTTGTACTGTTACAGGGACACCATGGGTTGCAGAATAGGTGCCCAAATCGAACGGCTCGTGCCCCTAAAGGGGCGAGGAAACCCACGATAGGCGGCAAGGACATGGCGTTGCTCAGCAGGTACACCACCTCACCACGTCGTTTCCGGTCGATGGGTGCTTGATGGCTGCCCATTGGGCGCCAAGCTGAGGCAGTCGCCGTCTCGGCTGCCCTCGCTGCTGCCTTCGCATATTTTCGCTTTCTTTGGTCGCTTCTGCAGGCTAATGCCAAATGCCCTCTCGTCCCTCGTTCTGCCGGGCCCCGTCGTAGCAGCACTTGCAGCAGATGGAAGACAAGTGGACGACTCCTTCCGACCAGCGCCGGCCCCTGGGGCTGGCCTGCCTGTCCACGAGGCTGGCTGCAGCTATTTGGAGGGTTGGAGCTCCTGTTAAGCCGCCCGCTCCGACCTGCCGACCTGCCGAAGCTTTGCGGTCGGCTGCAGCTTGTAAGAGCATAGCGCGGAGGCATACACGGTAGGCAGCTTGTCTTTCGATGGCCGCCCCTTGTGTTTCCAGGTGAAAGAAATGAAATGCCTGAAGAATGGGCAGGCAGCACAAATGATACGCTGTGATTAAAGTTGGGGCTTGACCGGAGTCCGGCGCCCGTGCGCCCAGAGCAAGGGGCGAAAGAACGCCTTGGCGGCAGGGGTCCTGCTGACCCTTGGGACCGCACCCTGCAACGTGCCGCCCTGGCCCCAAGTAAGATGTCCATTGCTGCTTTCTAGTCTTAAGGCTTCTTGTAATTCTTAGGTGATGGGTTGGGGTGCTTAATTTCTGTGGGGCTCGCGTGAAGCCCGCGAGACGACTCCTCGCTGCTAGACACATTATTCAGTAGCACATTGTACACTAGGCACTACACAGCGAAACGTTCAGCTACGACCTCACGCACTCGGCAAGCTTTGCCCGCCCAGATCTGCCGAGCATTGCAAAAAGCCTATTTGCGCCCTGACGTGACGCTGCTCGGCAACCATGCCGGCAGCTCCGGATAAGGTCGTGCTGCACCCGCTGGTGCTGCTCTCGGTGGTGGACCATTACAACCGTGTTGCCAAAGACACGAAGAAGCGCGTTGTCGGCGTGCTGCTGGGCGAGGTCTACAAGGGGACAGTCGACGTCACAAACAGCTTTGCCCTCCCTTTCGAGGAGGACGACCATGATCCCACAATCTGGTTCCTGGACCACTCCTACCTGGAGCAGATGTATAAGATGTTCAAGAAGGTCAACGGTGCGTGGAGGGGAAGCGGCGCGCGGCGGGGGGATGCGGCAGGGTTTGCGGGGGTGAACCTGACACGGACGTGGCCCCCTTGCCATTGCTAACCTCGCAGCCGGCGAGAAGATTGTGGGCTGGTACAGCACAGGGCCAAAGCTGCGTGAGGCGGACCTGGATATCAACGAGCTCATACGCCAGTTCTGCGACAACCCCGTGCTGGTGATCTGCGAGGTGCAGGTGAGGCCGCCAACGCGCCAGTCCTAGTCCAGTTCGCACCCTGCTCGCACTGCCCCTGCCAGGAGGCCCTCTGCTTTGTACCTCTACATGGGGATCCAACCCGTCGGTTGCCCGCTGGCCCCTGCTTGTCCCTGCCATTCCACCACCAGCCCAAGGAGGTGGGCCTGCCCTTCGCGGCCTACTTCTCGGTGGACGAGGTCCGCACCGACGGCACGGAGAAGGCCAAGAAGGTGCGGCGGCCTGCTGCAGCCAGCGGCGGTGCAGCGGCAGCAGCTGGTGGGGGGCGATGGCGGAGCACAGCGGCGGAGCTGCGACCGCGGCTGAGGCGCGGGGCGACGGCTCAGCGCGCCAACAGAACGCGTGGCGTGGAGGAGCGTCACCCACCAGCTGGGCACGGCTGGACGGTTTGGCAGAGTCAGCGCTGTTCGAAGTACTCGACGGTGGCCTAGCAGCATGCGCAGCCGCTAACAGCAGTGGGGTCACGTACTGTGACGTCGGCGCGCAGCCGCACTGGGCCGAGCCTGGCTGCGCTCAACGGCAGCATGTCCGTGCTGCGCTTCTGCATGGCTCCGTGCGTCCGCTCGCCGCACGCCAAGCATGATCGCACCGCCCTCACATGCCGCCGCCCACAGGTCTTCAACAGCCTGCCCACGGAGGTCGGGCAGACGGAGCCCGAGGAGATTGGTGAGCGGGCCTGGCCTCAGCGCCGCGTGACGCTTGGCGCCACAGGGTTGCGCGTCGCACAGCCGCTTGGAAGCGCCCGCAGCTCCGTCCCGGCGGCACGTGATGCCCCCTGGCTTCGACGCAAGCAGCGCCTAGGCCACGGCCCTGCTCAACCCTTGGCCACTGCTGTCCGGGCTTCCTGATTGCCGCTCATCGCTGGGCCCCTCCTAAACCTGCTCTCTCCGCTCCCCCGTCGCCTGCCAGGCGTGGAGCACCTGCTGCGGGACGTCAAGGACGCGACGCTGTCCAGCCTGGCTGACGACGTAGCGGGCAAGCTGCTGGCGCTGAAGGGGCTGCAGGTGCGGCCTGGGGACGGCAGACAAGGGACTTCAAGTTGTGTCAAAGTGTGAAGTATGACATAATCGTGTGTTCAACTTTTAGGGCCGAAATAGAGTACCACCCGACAATCGGTACGCCCCGGGTTGGTGACGCGCTGGTCGTGCGTAGGAAGAAAATAGGGATGCGTTTATATGCAACCGTGCGGGAGGCAAAGCCCAGCGCCGCCTTGCGTTAAAAGAACCCGAGGCCCGCCCGTCCAGCCCGTGCACCGATGTGAAGGTTACCGGACGTTGAGCGACTGGAGCGATTGGAGACGATACGCCGCAGCACCCGCCGACGCGCGCGCTAACGCATTCTAACAACGCAACCCGGCCCCGGCACAGCACGCCCGTAGTGCAACGCGTTGGCGTACCTACGAAACAGGCAGGTGTTACCGGCAGCAGGGGCAGAAGGCATAAGGCATGAGCGGTTAGTAAGTCGGCGCACCGCGAAGCGGTGCACCAGGAGCAGGAAGCAAGCAGGGCACACGCTACACGCGCAGGCTGTCGGCGGGTGTTGCGGCGGTGGAGGGAAAGAGATGGCAGGGTCAGGGGCGCAGCACAGGGGGACGAGAAGTACGACAGCATGGAGGGCCATGGCGTGCGCGCGTGCGGGAGGGCGTGTGCGTGTGTGTGTGCGCAGGCAGCGGGCGGACTCGCAAGAGTTCCCCGTACGCCACCTGGCATGGCCCTGGCCATAGCGATGTAGGGCCACGCCAGTGTGTGGTGCGGAGGTGGGTGCAGGGGCCCGCGCCCGAACGCCCGGGGCGTGACGGGTGTGGCCCAGCCTGATGGGCAAGGCCCGGCATGTTCGTGAGAACCCGCCACGCTCCCGATGTCGCCGGCGTCACGGATGCGCCGGGTGCTGGCCAGGGTTGCGGGGGTTGCGCCATGTCGGCGGCGTGTGCGAGTTGCGCGACGATGTACGTCCAGCCACGCATGTGGCAAGTAGCGCGTAGACACTGGGCTACGGCGGCGTAGGTGACAGCAGCATTGTCGTGCGGAGTAGCATGGCAGACGCATGGCAGCAGTTTGCGGCAAAGGATGGTGCGTATCACCTGCGCCGCGGCCAACGGCTGCGGCGGGAGCGTCCATTGCATCTCCGACTCCACTGGAGTCAGCGAGAGGGCCGCCAGCTGGAGTGCCATCAGCGTGACCCGGGTCCGTGACGATTGTGTTAGCGACGCGCGGCCAGGCCGGGGACCCATGCTATGGTAGTGGTGGTCGCAGCACTCGCTAAGGGTTGGAATGAGGAGTCGGTGCGCCGAGCGCCTTAGTGTCGCGAAGTTTGGCGAGGGGAGGACCGAGGCGCGACAAGTGGTGTGGCATACAAGGCAAGAGTAATGGAGTAACAGAGTAGGCAGTTCGCGCCCCCCCCCCCCCCCCCGTGTGTGATGCGGCGGTGGGGATGGCGGGTGCTGCAGACCATACTGCAGGCGCTTAGGATCTGCGGGTACGGCCTGCAGGGGAGTGGCAGAGGCGGGAAGGGGAGGAGCGGGCGTGCATGTGTGTGCTGCGGCTGCGGTGAAGGGCATGTCGCCCGTCGTGGCTGCTGGCGCCGGAGGAGCTGCAGGCCGGGCGGGATTGGAGAGAAGTGCAAAATACTACGTTGAAGGCGAAGGGTCCACGCCTGGGCTTTGGAGTCCCTGGTGCCGGGCTGCGGTTGACGTGGTCGTTCCAGCAACCTGCCGGCGAGGCGCCGCGTGCTGGGCCGCGCTGACCTGCTGGTGTCCGCCGTGTGCCGGCCCCCGTGTGCCGCTTTTCCGTACGTGTGGCCGCAGTCCCGGCTGGCCCAGATGTCCGAGTACCTGGCGGCGGTGCTGGAGGGCAAGCTGCCGGTCAACCACGACATCATCAACATTGTGCAGGTGCGGCCGGGACCGGCAGGGGCATGTGGGGGCAGCTCCATGCAAGGCCGCGGCGGCGGTAGCCGCCGAAGAGTACCGGGTCTCGGCGCCTGGGACGCGGCGCCACTGCCATCCCAACGCGCCTGCTCTCCCTCTCACCCTCCCTTCCGTCCCTTTCCTACGCCCTCAGGAGATCTTCAACCTGCTGCCCAACATGAACGTCGAGTCGCTGTCCAAGGCGCTGGCAGGTGCGGCGTGCGGCCGTCAGGGCCGGGGCTGCAGCCGGGCTGCCATGTCCGGGCGCCACAACGGGATTGCGCTTGACCCACATCGCCGGAGGGCTTGCTTGAAACCTCATTCACACACGTACGCCTCTGGAACCACAAGCACCCAACCAGAGGTCGGGGCTGCAGCCGGCACCGCCAGCCCGTGGTCTCGTCGCCCCGCCCACCTGTACACGTTGGCGTTGCCATGCGCTCTCTGCTCACGTGCCTCGTACATGCCCTGCTTCTGCTGTTGCCCCGTTGCCTGCGCCCCGCCCCTTGCAGTCAAGTCCAACGACATGATGCACGTCATCTACGTGGCCTCGCTGGTGCGATCCATCCTGGCGCTTCACAAGCTGATCGACAACAAGGAGACGCGGCTGTGGACGGAGAGGGCGGCGGCCGACAAGGCCAAGGCCGCGGCGGCCAAGAAGGAGGCGGACAAGGCCAAGGAGGCCGAGAAGGCCAAGGAGGCGGACAAGGCCAAGGAGGCCGCCGCTGGGAAAAAGTGAGGGCGCTGGGCAACGCTCGGGGAAGAGAGGGGGCTGGGGTGTGCACGGTGAGGGTTTGGGCTGGCTGGGAGCGTTGTAGGGGCCAGAGGGGCGGTGTCTGCTGACGGTCCGGAGGCGGGGCGGTGCAATGCACGTGGGATGTCCGGGCGCTTTGTCTGCTACGTGGGTTGGACATCAATGCGCATAGCGGGACCCCGCGGCACAGAGGGCGGGGTAGGCCGCCGCGGTGATGTGGCAGCGAGCGTCCAGTGCGTCCAGGACGTTTTGCAGGCCGGCAAGAGGGCGGCAGTGGGCGCGTCGCGGTGAGCGGCGGTAGGCCTGTCGCTAAGTCACACACGCGCACGTTGCATGTAATCTGTGGCGAGCACCGATGTCGCGAGTAGGGGAGTCGTGGACTGCCGCGTTGGTAGACTGCCGCCCCGCTGCCGGTGCGCGGTGACCCGCCGGAGGCCGACTGACGTGGGGCTGCGCCATCCTGTGTATGTTGATATCTGGCGGTGTCGCTGTCAGTAGCAGACAGCAACTGCGAGGACACGGTCAGGTGCAGCCCGGGCGATCTGGGCACCACGATGCGTGTTGCGGACCGCGCCATGCAGGGCTCGTTCAGCTCGCAGGGCGGCACCAACCAGCCGATCGAGGCCAAGGCCCTGGGCGCGCGGGCGGCACCAGACGCAACGAAGAGGCTCTGCTCGCCTGCTCCGAGGGCGCCCTGCGTGGACCCGTCCCTTCACGCCTCACCGCAGAAACACGTGAAAAGTGGGCCTATCCTAGTGGGCTCCGCCCCTCTAGCCGCGGCGCGGCGGGGCCCTACTCAGCTACGCATGCAGCGCCGTGCGCAAGCTGGTGGCGTCCAGCCTCGGCGACTGTCGCGGCCGCCAGGCCTAAGACGCCTTGTCGGCCTGCGAGGCCGATGTCTTCTTGTACGCCGAGCACGTGCCCACTGCGCTCGACATTCTGGAGGTGTCGTTGCTCTTGACGCCGGGGCTCATCAAGATGTGGCTGAGTCCGGGAGGCGGCGCGTCGCAGCGGCAATGTCCATCTGGACGACTGGTGATGGACGAGGCCGTGGGCACCTGGCTGCGGCGCTCCGACCGGCCCCACCTCGACACGGCGCTGAGGGAGCTTGTGGATGGGCCCGTGACGGGAGGCGATGGCCAGCGGGGCCCCGCGCAGGCGGCCCTACGGCAGCGGCTGGCGCTGCAAGCGGCGGAGCAGGGCTGGGGCAGCTCCGCCGCAGCGGCTGCCATGTTCGACAAGCCGCTGCCCACGCAGCGCAGCGGCGGTGTGGTTGCGTCCGTGATGTGCGCCAACCCGGGCTGCCGTGTCCTGGACGGCCCCAGCGAGGCGGCGGAGTCGTTCAGGGTGTGCAGGCGGTGCGGGGCGGCGGCCTGCTGCTGCGGTGCCTGCCAGCTGGCGCACTGGCGCGTTTGGGGGCACAAGCGGGCGATGCAGCAAGCGATGCAGCCTGCTGCGATGGTGCAGAGCAAGGCAGGAGTGCTGGAGTGAGCTGCGGTACTGCGTGCTCAGCAGCGTAAGGCCGGTCCTCCCGGCAGCGCTACAGGGTATCGAGGGAGTGTGCAGCCGGCGCCTGGGCGGGGCGCTGCGGCATCCCGGCATGTGCATGCGGTGCATGTGGTGCATGTGGCGACATGACGCAGGTGTCACAAAGGGCCCTGGGTGGTTGCGCTCCGATTTGCTTGCGGTGTGCGTCGGTGTGCGGCCGTGCGGCGTTTGGCGTCGTGCAGAGTCACCTAGCAGACCTGCTACCCTGCGGGGCTGCGTGCCTGTTGCCGAAGTACGGGAGCTGGCGTGTAGGAGGGGCCGCGTGTGCTGGCACGCACGCGCTGCTACCTGCCTGGCGTTGCCGCAGTTGCGTGTGCGGCATGTCATGTGGGTTCCAGTGTTAGGTAGCACAGAACCCCACACGCGGCACAGCACGCCCCGGGTAGAGTGGCGCGTCGGCCGTGCGCGAAGGGAATGCGGTTAAATGCACATGTGCGGAAGCGAAGCCCAGCCTGACCCGGGAGGAATGGCGCGTCGGCCGTGCGGAGAGGGAATGCGGTTAAATGCGCCAGTGCGGAAGCGAAGCCCAGCGCCACCCGAAAGGAACCCGGTGCCCGGCCCAGCCCTCGTACCATGAGTTTGGTTACCTGACGATGTCGGTGATACGCAGCGGCCAGGCGCAGCACCCGCATGTCATGTGGGTGTTGCTGTGGGGTGTTTTGCGTGATGCGGTGTGCGTTGTGGCTGCTTAATTAGAACCAGCGTGGAAGTACCGGTAATGGGAGGTGCGTTGCGGCTGGATGGCGCGAACAGGGCCCGCCATGCTACCCAGCGGCTCGCGGCGGCCCTGCGCTCTGCGTGTGTGGCCGCGGTCAGTTCGATCGGGCTGCTTGCGCGTGTGCGTGGCTCTGTGCGGATGGCTCGGATAATGCAAGCACGCAGCTGCCGCATGTACGGCATGTCGAGTACGGCAGCAGCCTGCGGCTCCCCGCCGCAGCCAGTATCGGAGCATGCTGGGCTAGGCAGGCGCCTTGCGCAGCTGCCTCGCCTATAGCTGGCAGCCGGATGTGTTCAGAAAGAGGTATGTGTTCAAGTGTTAGGTGAAAACGGAACCCCACACACGGCACAGCACAGCTAAGGGTTGAGTGGCGCGTCGGCCGTGCCGGGAGGGAATGCGGTTAGGTGCGAGTGCGGATAACAAAGCCCGACTGCAAGCCGCCCGTGAGAACCCGAGTCCCGGCCCAGCCCGCGTACCACGTCGTATGTTACCTGGCAACC
>BDDC01000261.1:55523-80636 GCA_001662425.1 Chlamydomonas sphaeroides | reverse complement strand
CCCCCCCCCCCCACGCCCCGCCCCGCCCCGCGCGCAAGGCGGGCGTTGGCGCCCCCCGCCCCGCCCGGCGCCGATGCCACCTCAGTGCAAGCGCAGGTGGGGTCCACCGCCCCGCCCCGCGGGACTCGTCGTTGGCCGGCCGGCCGTGTCGCCCCGCCCCCAGTCACGGCGGCGCTGCCGTGCCTGGCGCCAGAGGCCTCACCCGTAGGCGCAGGTGGGGTCCAGCGCGCCCTCGCCGCGCAGCAGGGCCTGGCAGGCAGGCCGCCTCGGGCCCTGGTAGCAGTTGAACACCTGCGGGGGGGGGGGGTCCGGGCGCACCGCGGGCGGGGCTTTGCTCGCGCCACGTGTGAAGCCAAGCGGGTGTGCGCCACGACCACGCCAAGTGGGCTGATGTGGTGCTGGGCGCGCAGTCGTTGGTGGGCGGCACGCGGCGGCGCCCATCCGCCGCCAGCGCATGCTGAGCAACTGTGCGGCGGGCGGCAGTTAGCGGCGGAGCTGCCGCGGCATTGACGCCAAGCACCCCGGGCTGCCAGAACTGGCGGCCGGTCCAAGCCCCCCCAAGCGCCGTACGCATAGCATGATGACATGTGCCGTACATGCAGTACGGGGTAACTGGGCAGGCAGGGATGTGCTGCATGCCCGCAAGGAGACCCCGAGGGGGGTTGGCCCCTGGACCGGCCGTGGCCGCGGCGCGGGGCCGGCCAGGCCAGAGCGTCAGCACGTGCAGCAGCAGCCGGAGGGTGTGCCGGGGCCCTGCGGCTCTGCGCATTGGGGGGGGGGCGCCCAGCGCTGGTGCCGGTGCCACTTACAAAGGCCCAGGCGCGCTCCATGATGTGGCCGCCCAGCGTGTCCTCGCACGTGTACTCGTGCTCGGTGAAGTTCTCTGCGGAGGCGCAACGACCAGGCGCAAAGGCGTCACGACAGCACGCATGTACTACCTTACCTCGCACCGGGCCGGGGCGGCAGCGGCTGCGGCAGCGGCAGCGGCAGCGGCAAAGGGTGGGGGCCCGCTGCCGCGGCAAGCGGCCGAGCTCAGCCTCAGCTGGCCGCGCCAAGAGGAAGCGTAGCGGTGTCGGGGGTTGAGCTGGCAGTGAGGGCGGGCCCTGCGTCCCGGCCGTGCCTGGCTGGCTGGCTAGCTGGGCGGCTGTTGCGAGGGCGGCCGCACGCTCGTGCTGACGCAAGCGTTGCCGGCCATGTCCAGGGGAAGGGGCCAGGGTCCCAACCAGGCGCAGGCACAATAGCGGGTCGATGGGCGGGTCGATGGGCTGGTGGGCCTGCGATGAACGTCTTGAGCTAAAGTAGCCCAAAACGAAGGACTGGGTGGGGACTACGCCCCTTGTTCCAGTCCGGATGGGGCGGCCTTGTCGGCAGCTAGGGCCATCGGTCCCTGCGTCGCCAGGAGGCCGCGCGGCACGCAGATGCAGCCGCAAAGGCCTATGAACCCAGCCGCCAGCCGCTCGGCGTCAACAGCGCCACCGTGCTTGAAGCCCAGGGTACGCCCCGGCCGCCATGTCCCCGACACCACCCGGGCCCCGACCCGGCCAGCCGGCCGCCGGCACCGCACGGGGTCGCAGAGGTACGGGACGGGCAGCACAACGTACGGCACTCACTGTACATCTGCCCGGCCTGCGAGTGCGCGACGGCGTCCTCCGCCAGGAAATGGCTCGAGTCGTGCATCACGAAGCGGAACAGCAGCCTGTGAGGGGGCGGGGTTCGGGGGCGGGTGCACAGTGACACGCCGTCACCGTCGCTTCATCGTCGCCGTCGTCGTCGCCTGGAAGGGCGATGCCCGCGCTGCCTGTGTGGATGCCCATGGCGCCGCCCGCGTGCCAGCACGCACCCGTGCGCATGGTCCCGCTTCTCTCCCCCACCCCCAACCCCACCCCCACCCCAACCCTCACCCCCACCCACATGCGCTGGGCTTACGCTCCCCGCACCGGCGCAACCGAACGCATCCCTGCTTCATATACACGACCGACGCGTCACCAACCCAGGGCGTGTCGCGCGGCTCGTGTTCACTGTACGTCCCTATTTCTGAACACACACACATGCGCACACATGCACATGCGCACGGGCACACGCGCACGGCCTGAAGTGCAGCACAAATGGTATACGCAAGTGCCGCTGCCACCCTCTGTGGCTGTGCGGCATTGCCGCCCGGGGGCGCACCGAGGGGTGTTCACCGCTACGCTGGCGTACAATACCCACGGATGGACACGCCCTCGGCACGCAAGAGCCGGCCAGCAGCGGCTGCCCGGTGCCCTGGGTCGCACCTGTACAGGTCGCGCTTGTTCTGCTGCACCCGCCGCCGCGACAGCACATAGTGGCCGTTGTAAAAGGCCTGAGGGGGAGGGAAGGCGGAGGAGGGGCGGAGAGGAGGTGGGCGACATTGCAAACGAGGGGCCGGGAGCCTGCACCGGGGGGGCAGAGTAGCTGGCAGGGCCCGGCGGGGGAAGGGGCAGGGCGTGGGGACGCCGCCGGCAGGGCCCGGCGGGGGAGGGCAGGAAGAGACGTAGCCAGCAGAGCCGTAATGCCGTGGTAGAAGGCCTCAGGCGGAGGAAGGGGAGTCAGGATGGTGGTAGGGAAGAGGAAAGGGGAAGGGGGGGCCTCAAGGCCAAGGTCGGGGCGGGGAGTTGAGGTCCACCGAGGCACGGTGACAGCTACCAGAGCACCAGAGCAACAGAGCAACAGAGCACCAAAGCACCATGGCCCATGTTCGCGCGGACCGCAGGGGTACCACACAGAGACAGCCTAGCTAGGCCGGCCAGGGCTAGCTCGGCCGCGGAGGCACGGTCACAGGCGTCACGGGAGCAGCGCGGCGCAGGGGCCAGCGGCGGGGGCACTGGGGGTGGCACTGGGGGTGGGGCCACACTCCTGCGCGCGGCAGCAGCAGCCACTCGCAGGCGCAACGTGGGGGAAGCGGTTGTGCCGCCGTGCTGCGACCGGGGCTGGCGGGGTCGGTCCGTGCCGCATGCGCGCAGCCCAGCGGAGGAGCCTGCTGCAGGTCGCCAGCCCAGGCCGGCCAGTCGCCTCGTGCTGCGGGAGCTGCGCCCCTCATTGGGTTTGGACCCCCGGCAGCGACGCAGCCCGCGCCCCCCCCTGCCGCCCCACCTGAATTTGCTGTGGACAGAAGGCGCCTCGGAAGATGGCAAAGAGGTCCAGCATGCGGTGCGTGGCTTGCGGCAGGTGGCAGCCGTCGCTGGCGGTTGGAGCGCGGGGGCGGCGGGCAGCGGGGCGGCGGGGCGGGGGTTTCAGGGCGGTTGCCGGGGCGCGAGCACAGGACGAGGGCGGCGCCGCCGGCTTGCCGAGGCGGCGCGCCGGTGGCCCTGCGGCCGTGCTGCCCGGCGCAGCGGACGCGGCTGCCTGCGCCTGCGGCGGCCGCCGCAACGCAGCGCCGTGCGGCAGGCTGCTGCTGGCCACGAGCGCACAGCACACAGCGCACAGCGCCGTGCGCCATCGATACGTTGTTTCATTACGGCATGACCGGCAGGACTCGCCCGGCGGCACATTGCCAGGGATACCGCTTTGCCGCTAGGAGGCGACGCGACGCCGCCGATCGCGGCGGCATCATGTCGTGTTGCTGCGGTGGCTCACCAGGGGCAGCCGCCGCCGCCCATGAGCGCCATGGCGCCGGTGTGCGGCCCCAGCATGGCGAAGCGCGGGCCCAGCTCCTCCAGCCCCAGGTTGAGGACGGCGTGCACGAAGACGGTGTGGTTGGCGGGGTTGTCATAGTAGGCGATGAGGTAGGTCAGGTAGGCTGGAGGGGGGGAGGCGGGGAAGTCAAGGGAATGGGTGTGCGGGCACGGCGGGGTGGCAGCATACCAAAGGGCGCGCCGCGGGTTGGGCGCGCCGCAGCGCTCGAGGGCAGCGTGGCGGGGCAGCGACGGCATGGCCGGACAAGGCAAGGCCTTTGCGCTCAGCCCGCTACGAGCTCCTGGGTCCCCTGTAGGACTCATCGCGCTGTGGCCGCCTCGACGCAGCCGCCTGCCGAGCCCTCTGCCCGGCCCCAGCGGTGCATTGCGCAACCAGCAGCTTCGCCGCCCCGCTGCCAGACCAAGCCCACGCGCCCTGCCACCGCCTCCACGCCGCGAGCACTCACCGCCCCACTCCCGGCCCGCGTGCGCCCCCCAAAACCCCCGTGCAGCTTCGTTCTCCGCGCACGCGCAGAATCCAACACTGCACTTTCACACTGTCACCTGATACTGTGTTTCAGCACTGTTATAAGGTGTTCCTATGGGGGGTCCAGCTTTACTGGGCTTTTTTGCGAGGTGCCTCGCGCCTTGCAACGACAATTGCGCTGCAGAACCTCGCGCCCCAAGTGCTGCAAACATACGGTATCAACGGTGCATATGGAACCCAAGGACTCTGACCTGGAGTGCGGGAGTGCGGGAGTGCGGCGCAAAACACACACATCCCCGGGACACTCACCGCCCCACTCCCGGCCCACGTGCGCCACTTCGAACGCGGTGTCCACAGTCTGGCTCTGGTCCAGCACCTCCTCCGCGGGCCTCAGCTTTGTGCCCACCACGAAGCAGGCGCGCTGCGGTTGGCGGGGGCGGGCGAGGAAGGGGTGGGCAGGGGAGGGAGCGAGCTGGCTGGGCGACAGCCGCAGGCAATCGTGGCGCGAGCGGGCTGGCCCAAGCGATCCAACATATGAGCGAGGCAAGGCGCACATCCGGGTTCCTGTTTCTGGGGTGAGTCGGGGCATTGGTTCATTCGCAAGTTGCAGCAACGTGCCCAGCGCGCCGTGTGTGTTTGGGTGGGTGGGGCCGGGGAGTAGGGAAGGAGCGTCGTGGCGTCCTGGCGCCCCGACGATGCGCGAGCCAAGGCATGAACGAGGAAGGATAGGGGCAGGATATGGACCAGGGGGAAGACATGGCGCAAGTGCCTCTGCGGGGTGTGTGGAGGGGGACAGGCGGCGGAAGGGCAGCCATGCTCGCCCCCAGGTCGCACCCTCAGGTTGGCGTTGACGTCGCCGCCGCCGTTGGCAAACTTTATCACTTGCGTGTAGCGCAGCAGCTGCGGGTGGGGATTGGGTAGGAGAGGGCGGGGGTGGGTTCGTGCGCGTGGTCTGTGTGTAGCGCAGCAGCTGCGGGTGGGGAGCGCGCGGGGCAGGGCGGGGGTGGGCAGGGCAGGGCAAGGTTGAGGGAGAGGGCAGGGGCGGCGAATGTGCGGCGCAACAGCTGCGCAAGCTGCCGCTGCGGGCGGCGAGGGCGGTCGGGGCGGCGTGGGGCGGAGCAGGGCCAGGGGGGCGAGGCAGGTGAGGGCGCAAGCGCGGGGAGCTGCGTGCTTGGGGTGCGGGTGCGGGCAGCGCGGCGTGGGCTGTGGCCCTGGCTCCGCGGGGGAGCCGGCTGGAGCCGGGCGTGAGGGCGGGTTCGTGCGCACGTTGGATGACAGCCGTGCGCCTGCGCGGTCCGGCTCGGCGCGCGGGGATGACTTGGGGGGGAGGGTGCCTAGGGGGTGCCGCCGCGTGTAGAGCATGCAGCACAGCGCCGTGGGCCTCAGGTGGGGCTCAGGGAGGGCAGGGAGCCCGAGGGACGGCTCAAGGTGAAAGCGACGCAGCCAGAGGGCGGGCGTTGAGCGCCGGGGCAGGGGAAACGGCCGCCCGCTGCGATGCGGCGGTGGGCCGTCCGCAAGCCGGCGCCCAGCACGCCCCGGGCAGCATGTGCGCTGTGCCGCCACCGCTACCGCCACCGCTACCGCCACCGCTACCACCACCGCCAATGCCAATGCCACCGCCACAGCTACCGCCACAGCTACCGCCACAGCTACCGCAACTTGCGCACGATGCGCCCACGCGCCGAGACGGCCGATGGCAGCAGGAGCAGGCACGCGCGGCGCTGCGGGGCGTGACCGCCGCGCACGGGGCGTGTCGCGCCGCTGCATGTGTGTTCAGAAATGGCGTAGACGTACCTTATCGATGGCTTCAGACGGCATGTGTGCGTGGATAGGGGGGCCGGTGGGGTGGGGTGGGGCAGGGTAAGTGCTGCGCACCTGCAACGTCTCCTCCAGCGCCTCCGGCTGCTCTATGGAGTGCGCCACCAGCACGTCCATGCCGCGGCCGGCTCTGGCGCACAGCGCGCGCCGCTCCGGGTCGCGGTCCGAGTGCAGGAAGCGCACAGGGCGCTGCAGCATGGGCGCACACGCCTGCCGGGGGGGCGGGGGGCGGGAGGAGGAAGGCTGGGTTCGGCAGCTGTGGCATCGCGCTGCTTCGTCTGGGGAGCAGGTGCCGGCTGTGCTGCCAACAATGACTCCGCGACTTTGCCGAGGCAGTCAGGGGAGGCAGCTTACCGGTGGCACTGCTGCATGCGTGCCATCAAGGTGTCTGCCTGGTACCTCGTCTTCCAGATCTAGACTAAACTGTGGCTGCCATAGCTCTTCAGAAGCGGCAGCGATGGTACTGATGAGAACGAGCAGAGTTGCTGTCTGACGGAATCGCATCAGCCTCGTGGAACTGAACGCTCGCAACGGCAAGTGCCATCAGTTGTGTAAAGGGCTGATCGAATCATGTGCATCCCATAATCCCCGGCCGACTCAAGTTGGTACAAAAGTGGTCACCTCGGCATAACAAGAGGGAGAGAACACAGAACAGCAGCATACCACAGTGGAGTCCGTTATTAAGTGCGTGGAATGCGGCCTGGTAATTTGCCTGACACTTCGAAAACACCGCCTGACACAGAAACACGCCCGTCGCCCGTCGCGACGCAATCCGTTTGCTGTGACACAATCTCATTAGGCCCCCCTGCCATCTCTCCTACCCCGGCCCCCATCCCACATCAGACACACGCTTACGCCGCAGCGCCAGCAACCATGCCGGCACAGGGGAGCACCCCTGTGCAGGCCCATTTCCGCCCGTGCGTTGCTGGCTACGAGTCTGTCTCTGCGTTAGTGTGTGTACGAGTATGACTTCGACGTAGGGAGGCAGGAGGCTAGCGGATGCTCCCGATGGCTCACAGCCCCTGGCCCAATCGGCGGCCACAGTTGCATTCGACAATATGTGCTGCAGGCTGATCACATACTCAGGCACAGTTAAATTATGATGTCGTGCTTTGAACGCGGTATGTCAGCATGTGGCGGTATGTCCCTGTATGACATGATGAACCGCCCGCGTACAAAGCCCCGCATCGTTTTTGTCGACAGTCCCGCATCGTGGTGCCGGTCTGGTCGTACGCGCTCACGCCCGCCGTTATGCGCTTGAACTCGTTATGGGATGGCGAGCCAGCCAGCTCCATATGGCACGACATGGCAAGTCCTAGCGAAGCAGTGGAGCTCCCCTGAAGCGAGCAAGACCCTGCAAGACCCACCTGGCGCCTACAATGCTACTGCGCACCGCCGCCACACGCTCTTGCTTCTTCGTCGTCAGACCACCACCACTAAGCGCGAATGTACAAGGATACAGCCCCTCCCCGCCCCCCATACATGCGGGCGCTGCCCGGAGCGAGACTGCCTGGCGTGGGCCTCCACCCTGAAAAAGGCTAGTGAAGAAGTGTTTGTCGGCCAGGGGTGAGGTCACCCCTGAGCTTCTGAGGCCTTATGTTGCTGGGAGCCAGCGCGCAAGTCCCGCGTTCGAGTCGGAGAGTCGGGTGCAACCCTGTTCATTCAAGATCCAGCAAGAAGTCCCGCGCCGCGCATGCGAAGCAAAACCTGCCGAGCGAGATGCACCACCGCCCACCGGCACCAGGCACCCGGCACCGGGCCGCACAGCCCCGGCACGCAGCAGGCACACCTACGGGGATGCCGTGTGCCGTGTGTCCGGTGGCCGCCTGCCAACCACCTGCCGTTCTAGCTAACTACCCAGCCAGCCCTTGCTGCACACGCGCCAGGGTGGCTATCGCTGCCACCCACCCATTCCAGCTACCCTAGCCCGTACGCCGGACCTTGAAGCATGCCTTGTGACCCCCGCTGGGGCGCGTGACGCCGTGACCGCCCCGCAGGAAGCTGCGCTTGAGCTGGCAGCCCTCGACGCACCCTCCTTCCATTCGCACGCATCGGCACCTGCTGCCCCGGCCCGGAGTGTGTTGCGGCGCCGCCACCAGATATGTAGCCGCATAAGCGCACAACCCACGCCTCCGCTCCTGCAATCGCGTCCTGGGCTCCTCGCTGCAAGGCCCGCACGCACCTCCCCGCCTGGAGCTCGCGTGAGTGGCAAGGTGCTAGGCTGCTAGCTGGCCGGGGCGCTTGCACCATGACGCTGCACTGCCCATGCCATTTGTTCGCCCTCGCCGGCCGTCCCATGGGCCCGCCCCCCGTCTCTCACGGCGCCCGCAGGCGGCCGTGGAGAGCAGCGCCCTGCGTGACGGCCTGACTACTGGCTGGTGGTGGGCGGGGGCTGTGATGACCAACTGGAGGAGCGGTGCCCAGGTGCGGTGCGGGAGCTGGGCGTGTGCTGGGCAGCCCTGCCTGGGAGCAGCCCTGCCGCCACCACCAGCAACTAACGCCACCCCGCACAGCAGCTAGCTAGCTAGCGCTTCAAAATGCCTGGATGGCGGGACCCCGCCGTAGCCCGGGCCCAGGCCGCCGCTCGGCGAGAATGAAGCGGCGCGCTGATGGAAGGCACAGCCGTGCGGCTGCTGCCTGACGGTTGTTTGTGAACGTTAAGGTGGGCGGCTTGCTGGGTTCGTTGCTGGGTTGTCGGTGCGTGCGGTGTTGAGCAGGTGGCTGCCGTCCTGCCTGTGAGCCCCGTGAGCCGAGGTGAGCGCCCGTCAGCCTTGCACAGCGAACGTAGAGCGTCAGATTGGGGGGTACGCCCCTTTTTCCTATTCTCGGACGGCACGCTGCGCGGGTTGTGGATGGGCCCCTACGCTTGGTTTCGCCGGCAGCAACGTTGTGCGCATCGCCGCACAGGGTCTACACGTCGGGACTGCAGCGTGCGCGGCAGCTGGCACGCGAGCAGACACATACACCAGCAGCCCAGCTCGACGCCTGGCCCTCCGGCTTGCGCCCGCGGCCACCCACAGGCGCGCATGACTCCTGCTGCGCAGGCGGCCTCTCCAGCAGGACGACTCCTGCTGGCGCCAGCCCACACACTGGCTGCATCCCGACCAGCTGCCAGCCACCCACCGGCCCGCCAGCGGGGTCTCCCCAGCCCCAGCTTGCCCGCCGTGCTCGCCCGCGCCCCCAGCCGCCCGGCCGCGACGACCTCTGTGACGCCCCCGCGCAAGACCGCCGCCAGCACTGACCCGCTGCCCGCCGTCCCCGCAACCACCAGCTACAGAGTCAGTACGCCGCCCAGCCGCCTCCACCCACGCAGCCGCCCGGCTAGGCCGCACGGCCTGCCCCCCCTCACATCAGCCCAGACGCGACAGCCTGCCCCCGAGCAATCGCACCCCGCCCCCAGCCACAGCCCCATGCCCCCAACCACTCGCCCCCCAACCGCCAACCGCCGTCCGGCACCATGCACCGGGCGGTTGGGTCGGTTACCCTCGTTGCCGGGGCGCGCACTTGATGATGTCATCCACGCGCAGGATGATCTCGGCCGCCTCCGTCCCCGAGAGCAGCACCTGTGGCGGCGTGGCGGAGCGGCCGGGTGTTGGGTGACCCTGCGGTGCCTCGAGCGCACGCGCGCGGCTGTCTGCCCGCTGGTCACGACCGTTGCGGCGGGTGCGGGTCACAGAGGATGTGGCGGGCGCAGGCAGCCGACAGAGATCTACCCACGCTCGGCGTGCGGGCGAAGGAGGCACGACCGTGCATCGCACCGCTGGTGTATCGCTGCTTAACCGCTGGTGCTGCTTATGCAGCATACATGCTGTAGGGCACACGTCAGTTACACGCAAGACAGCTCACAGCTCTACGTTGGGACGCTCGAGTTCGTGGAATTTCTGCACAGATGATGTACCGCAACCGCTGGCGTGTAGCCGGCCGTACCTGCTGCCGTACTCGGAAAGACTCGAAGATGCCCAGGGCCTCCATGTCGCCCGCCTCGCCCGCGATGACGTCCACGCCCATGCGGCTGCTGCCGTCGGCGCCGTGCGCGGCCTGGGGATTAGGGTTGGGCCAGGCAGGCGAGCGGCCGCGTGCGGCGCCAAGACGGTGAGCGCGCTGGCTGCAGCCCATTGCAAGGGCTCACAGGGCAAGGGCAGGAGCCACGAGGCTGACGCGTGCCACGGCGAGTGCAGGCGAGTGCAGGCGCGGCGCGGGCCAGCACGCAGCCGTCTTATCCAGCGGTATGCTTGGCAGGGCAACTGCCTCACACCGCCCACCTTGAGCGTGGCCACGATGTCGGCCGAGTCCAGTCCGGCGTTGTCGCAAATGGTGGCCGGCAGCGCCCGCAGCGCGCGAGCGAACGACTCCATCGCGAGCGCCTTCTTGCCTGCGGGCCGCCGGCAGCAGCAGCGAGGCACCGTATGCGACGGTTGGGTCAGCGGAGAGCGAGTCAGCGGCAGGGCAGGGCAGGGCAGGGCAAGGGCTCGGCGGACCACCGCCAGCCCCAGGGCCGGTCAGCGAACATTCGGGCAGCGCCAGCTACCGTCCCTGCCGCCCAGGAGGCGGCTTGCTGAATCCGAGGTTGGCATCGGCGGCCAGTTGCCATCAAGACTCGATGCCGGCACCCGAGGCCTGCTCACCAGGGGTCTTGCTGGCCAGCTCCTCCACGGCCTTGGCCATGCGGATCTCCGGCCAGCCGCCGCCGTACACCACGCGCGAGTCGGCCACCGTCTCCTGCGGGAAGGTGGAAGGGGTGGCATACCATCCGTGAGAAAAGCACGGACGCAAGGTTAGGGGTTGAGGCACCGCGGCGATGGCGTCGTGGGGAAGTTTGGGTTGCTAAACAGCATGGCCAGCCGAGACCGGCGCAGGGCCGGGCGGGCAGGAGGCAGGGATGCCAGGAGGGCCACACAATGGGAGGGCCTGGGAGTAGCAAGTGATCGTGGAGAGGCAAGGGTTTCGTGGAGCAGGAGGTGCGGCGGTGCAACGGGTGCGAGGGGCCTGCAACAGCTGCCGGCGCGCCAGTGCTGCCGCCGACTGCTGCCTTGAGCGGTCAGGGATGCGTGCAGGCACCAGCCCCTGCCGCTTTCTCGGTTTGAAACACCGTGCCACGAGCTGCAAGCTGCAAGCTGGCATGCGCGTGTGGTGTTCGTGAAGGCGCCCTCGCCGTCGCATCGTGTGCTGGCAAACGAGTAGCTTAGTAGCGATGATCTTTGTACCAAGGGGTGGGGACTTGCCTTGAGCACGCAGAGCGCGTCGTGCAGGGAGCGCTCGGCCTCCTCCAGGATGTGCGACGAGGCGCCGCGCAGCACGATGGTGCACGCCTCGCCCAGCGCCACGCCTGGCGGGTGACGGAGGTAGCAGCGTTTGAAGAACGCGACCGTCCTTCGGTTGCGCAGGCAGCCCAGCAGCTCGACAGCTACCGTCCCACGATCGCCGTGGCTCCGACAGCAGCGTGGATCGCTCGTCCCATCCCGACCGTCTCACCCCCGCCGTTCTCCTCCACCCCTGCTGTACACGCTCCCGCCCCGCCTCCGACACAGGTCCCTCACCCGAGAAGTGGATGAGCCGGTCCTCGCCAATCATGATCTCCTCGATCAGCTTGCACGTGCCCAGCCGCACGTCCTCGGCCGAGTCAAAGGTGCTCGCGATCTCGCCGCCCAGCACCAGCGCCAGCCGCTCGATGCCGTCGAAGTCGGCGTGCTCGATGGCCATGACGCCTGGCAGGGTGATTCCGGGGGAGGATGCGCCAAGGGGTCGGCGAGGGCGGGGAGCGACAGCCGCCACGGCATCCGGTACCAGCAATGCGTGCAGATTTGGCGAGGACTTCTGCACGACGCATGCGTGATCCTGGGGTGGTGGTTGGCCACACAGACCTGACGCCCCAGCGCTGAGGTAAGCGCGCCCTTGCGGCCCAGCCCGCTGGGCGCTTCCTCGCCCCTGTCCGCGGACGCCTGCCCGTGAAGCATGCTAGAGCTCCTGAGTGACCCTACCGGACCGCGGCGTTACCATACTGGACCGAAACCCCAAGCCAGGTGTCGGCCCCACCCGCGTCCGAGAACGCGCTCCTTCGGCAGGTTGTGCGGCCAACTAGTTTAAGGCGAGGCGCCCGCTGGCCTGCTGAGGCCCTTGCCGCCCTAGGACCGGGGCACAACAGGAAGCCCCAAGCCAGGAGCCGGCCCCACCCGCGTCCGCGAACATCTCCTCTGGCAGGTTGTAGATGAGCTGGCGGTTGATGAAGCAGTTGATGCCGTGGTCGATGATGGAGCGGACCTGCGGGCGCATGGTCGCGATGAAATAAAAGATGAGTCGCGATGTGTACCCTTGAAGCGGGGCGGTTAATGCCGTGGATGATGGAGCGAAACTCGCAGGAACGAAGGCCCATGCTCGCCACGCAGGACGGGCAGCACGCTTAGATCGCAGGGCGGCCAGAGAGAACGTTGGGTGTGTGTGTCGGCTTCGCACCTTGGCGCGCATCTTATCCTTCTCCGCAGCCTCGATCTCCGCCACCTGCACGCGCGGCGCGAAACGGACACGGCAACGCAAGCAGGCAAGGCGGCAGCGCAGGGGTCGGCGTAGGCGGCGGCAACGGGGAGAAGTGTCCCCGACCCGGATCCCCTGGCGCGCTGCCGCCAGGTGCGGGGGGTTGTGCACGGGCAGCGCCCAGGGCCCTTCGCCACGAGCGGCGGAGAACGACGAGCCACACGCATGGCCGCACCGCCAAGCTGGTTGCCAACACCACGCCCGCACACCAGCCCACACGCTGCCGCCCCACGCCAACTCAGCCCCACCTTGGCCATGCTGTCCACGCGCACGCGGGCGCCGTAGATCTTGATCTTGTCCGTGTCCATGGGCGTGTTGGCCACCAGGATCTTGGCGTCCTGAGATCCAGATCCAGAGTCACGCGGGCACAGCGGGGTTACGGTACTTCGCGCATCTTGCGGCCGGGCACCGCAGCCCACGGCGCTGCGGCTCGCGGGTGGGCTCTGTCAAACGCCGCCCCCGCCTTGCTACGCTCTTCGGCTGCACACACTCTCCTCATGCCGGAACCCCATGGCACCTTTCCTACCGCACCTGGATTCGCTTGGGCTGGCCCACGCCGATCTTCTTGTCCAGGATGAAGCCCTCATCCAGGAACGACTCCTGCGGGGGAGGAAGCGATCGCCGAAGGATCCGTCAATGCACGGCCACGTAGGAGGCCCAGCGGTCCGTGGCCAGTGACTCGGCTCCCTCGGGCCCGTGATTGGCCCCACAACCCACAACCCACGACCACCATTATCACCATAATCATGGCCCACACGTATGCTAGGCGGAGCAAAGCTGCTCGGCTTGGTAGATAGGATCTGGCATGCTCCTGACCCATCTCCACACAGCGTGCCATACCCCGGAACCCCATGGCATCTCGCTGCCCCCGGTGACCCCCTGCCTGCCAGCTGCCCCGCTAACCCGGATTCCCCCGGGGGTTCCCCCGCCGCCCCCACCTGCAGCGTGCCGCCCGGCTTCTTGATGATGTGGATGGCCTCCAGGTTACCGCTACCCTGAGAGGGCAAGCATGGGTTGTAACTACACTGCTGAGCGCAGGCTCTGCCAGTCGCATCTGTGCGGCTCGCTGCGTTTGCGTGCAGGTGCCGGCATCGGTGCCAACCCCACGTAGCGGCTGCCACAAGACTCCGCGCATCCCGGCCCCAGCCCCGTCCGCAGCTCCTGCCGGGGTGCTGCCGGGGGCAGCACAGCGAGCGACCCCCGGTCCCCCGCTCCTGGAGGCACCGGAGAATGCAAGCGCGGCGCCTTCCGGCCAGTGATGGGCCTCGACGTGCCCCAGGCCCGGCCCACGACCCGGCACCCGCCAAGGCACTCGCCTTGAGCCGCAGGATGGCGTCCACCGCCAGGTTGGCGAAGTGCTCCTTGTCCTGAGGGGCACGACGCGTGCGGCTTGTCACGACACGGCCCCTGACCCACCCCCCACCGCAGCACCGCCTGCCGGCGCCATGGCTTGTCACGCTATGGCTAGTCGGCATCACTGCTGGCGGTTCCTAGCCGCCCAACCCTACGGTACGGGTCCTGGTCCCGGCATGTACTTGTGGATGCTGCGTCCTGGGGTACCGCGCCATCCCCGCAAACGCACCACGGTGAGGATCTTGCTGCTCAGCGTGGTCTTGGCGATGTTCATGAGGTCGGTACGGAAGGCCTCAGTGTCGGGAGCGTGCGTGAAGGCGCCCGACTCCAGCACACCGCGAGCGCAGTCGCAGGCCTCGCGGTAGCCTGAGCCGGGGAGCGGGGCAAGGGGGACGGGGGCAAGGCAGGGGTTGACGGGTAATACATGGACGGGGGCAAGGCAAGTACATGCCACAGCGAGGCTGGGGCGAGGCAGGGGCGACGGCACGGACATGAACGTGGTGAGCGCCGGTCGGCGGCTGCATGGGCGCCGAGCAGGCAAGCGGAGGGTGCCGCGCCTCAGCTGGAGGGCACCCTGAGGACAACATGGAACCTTGCCAGGCGTCCCCACGCACAACCCCCCGCTGTTGTCCGCTGCCTTCCGATGCGCCGACCTGTCCCCACACCAGACCTGTCCCCAGCACCAGCTTCGGGACCATAGCACGACGCCCTCGCTCCACCCCTAGTCCCCTACCCAGTGGTACTCTTTCTGCCTTGACGTGAACACCCGCCATCCCGACCCTGCACCCGGTCCCTTCGCTATGCCCAGCACGCCTCCGCACGGCGGGCGGTGGCCGCCAAGCCACAGGCACCCATGCTCTCGTGGCCACGCGTGGCCACCAGCGCCAACGTGCGTGCCGCAGCCCCTGCTGCTGCTCACCCGCGATGATGGTGCTGGGGTGCACCTTCTGGTTGACCAGCAACTCCGCCTCGCGCAGCAGCTCGCCGGCAAACACCACCACACTCGTGGTGCCGTCGCCCACCTGGGGCACAAGGGGGAGGGTGGGGCAGCTGGGTTAGGGGCGTGCTGGCGGGGACAGGGGCGATGGGGCACGGGCGGGGGCAGGGTACAGCAAGTACACGCTCGTGGTGCCGTCGCCCAGGGGGAGGCGCAAGCAGAAGGGCGGCCGAGGGGCTGCAGCGGTGATGGGGGTGGCAGGGCCAGGGCGCAGTTGCACGCGGGGGCCCGGCGCGCTTGCTGCACCGCCGCGCATGTGGCACCGGTGACCTTGGCGTGGCAGCATTGGTGTGCGCCAACCAGCTGAGCACCGCAGCCAGGCGGGGACGGCTGGGGGTCGCAATGGCCGCGGGACACGGCACGCGTGCGGCGCCACGTGCAGCGCCACGCGATGAGCTCATCTCTCCGTTTCCCCAGCCCCCGACCGTTCGCCCTGCCGGCCGTTCCCTCCGCGCCGAAGCTCACCTCGTCATCCTGCACCTTGGAGATGTCTGTGGGTGGGGACGGGCCGGGGACGGTGGTATGGGGTGAGCTGACCGCCAGCGCACAGGGCCGCGCACAGCAACGCCGATCAGGGGAACGGCGCGACGCGGCTCGGGGCCACAGCTTTGAGCTGTCGGAGCCCGGCACCAGGGTCGTGCACAGTCGCCACCTGTCACCGCCACAGAACCGTCCGGCAACTGGGGCTTCGCCCTGCTGCTGGATGAGGCACAGGGCGGGGCTGTCGCAGTGCGCGGCTACCAGAGCACCGCAGAGCGCTTAGGCAGGTGGCGGCTGGGCTGCAAGGCCGACAGTGGCCATCTCGCTATGCTGCTGCAGCGCCGGGGTGGCCCCGCCGTGCCGTCGACCTAGCTCATCGCGCCGGGTGAGCTCTGACGAGTTGGCCCGGCTGCCTGCCGCCACGGGCCCGGCTGTTGCCAGCTGCGGCTCCCCGCGGCAGCAGCATGAGCACGTCAGCTGTTCAGTTAGGGCCATGAGCCTGGCTGCTTGCTCATGGAGCGCCGTCTCCCTGTCACGGCCCACGTTGACGAATGTACCGGCCGTCGCTGCAAGCCCATATGCAGGCTGAGCGCAGGTCTTTGCTGAAGGAAACCCACGGCCGGTAGGCTGCACACGAGACGACGCCCATTGCGAAAAAGCCCAAGACCAGGGCCGAAGCCACGGAGCCCCGCAGGCAGCTGGGGCTCCCCGCTGCTTACGAGTGAGGGACAGGGGCGCCGCTGTCGCCCCCCGACACTACAAGTGGGTCCAGGGTCAAGTCACATGCGTACGGGGCCCTTCCCATGGCTGGAGCGGCCGTCTCACCGACCAGGACCTTCGCGGCGGGGTTGTCGACGTAGATGGCCTTCAGGATGGTGGCACCATCGTTGGTGATAGTCACCTCCTGACCACGGCTCATGCTCTGCAGAATCTTATCCTGTGAGGGGCAGGCGCAGTACTCTAAGCGGAGTGGCACGAGGTGCGCGGGAGGCGCAGATCTGACTGACCATCCCCTTTGGCCCGAGCGTCGACTTGACGAGGTCCGCGACAGCGACAGCTCCAACAAAGGACGCCTGCAGTCAGCAGGTGAGGAGTCCATCGGCGGCCGGAAGGCAAACCGGCTGTCCCGCGTTCCCGCGCGCCACCGCGCTTAGTCGCACCATTCGCGCATTCTCGCCGCGCTCCTCCGTTGCACCCTGCTGTAATATCCCTGTTTGCTGAGAGAGCTGCGGCGGGAGGAAGCGTCCAGGGGTCACGCCAACTCGCCGATCGCGGCGGCCCTTGCTTGGGAGGCCATACTGCGTGATATCTCACCGCCATCCTTGCGACAGGAGGCTAACGTTCGTTAGGGCAGAACCCGGCTTATGGCGGGAGTGTTCGATGGGCAGAAACTTCGGGGCGCGGTGCAGGCAGAACTAACGAGCTATGTAGGTGTGTTGTTCCGTGTTGCTAAGGCGCCTTAATGGATTCACCGGAATGACCTACTAACTTTAACCCACAACATGCGTGTCAATACCCAATGCGCCCGCGGCCCGCCCCCCTGACCTCTCGGCGCCCTATCGGCGCCCACGATTTCGAGTTTAATAGTCCGTCAAACGCTAGTACAGTTTACAAAAGCTAGGATTGGGGCAAGTGCTTGTGGCAGGCTCGGCGCCCGAGTCCCACTGTTCTCGGTTCCGGCCGTAGCCGTGACAACCGGTACCCGGTGTCGGTGCCCCCTTCTGCTTTTGATGTTTAGAGCCCGCGACAAAGTCATGGGAGGTACCCACCTTGCCCCTTTCCCCTGAAGCAGAATACCCCTTTGTGGCTGTCGAAGCTTAACTGCACCGATCCGCTGTCGGCATTCTGGCAAGGGCTGGCATCTCCCTCACTCCTTCTGACCTCACTAGATGCTGGACAAGGTCACCGCTATCCTGCCCCGTCTAACAGGTTCTCTCTCGGCTGCGTTGCAGCCGGGAAAGGCACCGCGCCAGCGGCTTAACAGCAGTTTCACAGGATAAGCTTCTTGCCTTCGTGACCCTTGCCGCGCCTTGGTCGACTTCTCAAGTGAGTAGGACTCTTGCTGCATACCTTGCGCGATTTCTGCGGGCACAAACCCACACAATCTTTCTCTAGCATCAAAGCCTCGCTCTAGACCAGCCTTCCCCCCACGCAGACACGTGCACCGAGGTGATTCCGTCATCAGGCCCCATCCGGCCGTGAGCTGCATGATGTGCCACAATACGCTCTGCCCACCACACCGCCCTGCGCGACACCGCCACGCTACCGGCCGTCGCGCGGCGTGCCACGCTGGGGCTCACGCTACACAAACACACCCCACACTTATCTTATCCGGCCACATAACAAGCCATCGCATGCTTCACTCGCCACATCCATAGGGCACTTTTTCTTGCCGCGCTACGCCGCGCCTTCGCGGACCCTAGCCCAGGCCTCGCTTCACCCCACGCACGCCTTCCTCTCCGCGCCAATCCAGCTACGCTAACCTCGCGCGGCTCCGGGACCTGACCTGCCGGCCCACGCCCCACGCCCCACGCCCCGGTGCGCAGCCCCGCTCACGCGTCACGCCTGCCAGGTCCCTTCCTGGCGGCCTCGCCAGAGTGAAAGCAAGTGTCCAGTTGATGACGCTTGAGCTAACCCAACGGACGAATTCCCAGGCCAGGGGCAGGCCTCTGCCTGGCGACCTGGCGACGCCCGCAGCCCCGCTCACGGCCACATCAGCAACCCTCTCCGCCCTCGCCCGCGCACAGGGGCCGGTGCTGCCTCCTCGGTGCCGGCCTCGAGCCCCGACCAGGCTCATCACCTATCCGCCGCACGGGGCCGCGGGGGCCCGACCAGTGCCGCAGCACGCAGCTCCGCCGTGCGCGACCTGGCCCTCCCTTGGGGCTGCACAGAAGCGCTGACGAAGCTCGCGATCCGGCCCGACAAGAGGCCGCGGGGGCCCGGCCTGCCGTCCCGCGCCTCACGCCACGATGCGCAGCTCCGCGAGGTCCTGCCGGGCGCCGCACGGCAGCCCCGCCGCCGCAAAGGCCGAGGCGTTGACCCGGTAGGTGCTGTCGCCCTCGGCCAGGAACCACACGCCAAGGCCCTGCGGCGAGTGGGGGAGGGGAGGGCAGGCCAGGAGAGGGCCGGGCCGGGTCGGGGTCGGGGTCGGGTCGGGGCCGCACAGGGGCGCTGCAGGGCGCCGGCGCACGGCGCCCGGCGACCCCAACACAGCCAGCGCGGCCGCAAGGGCCCCCGGCCACGACGGCGAAGGCGCAGGCGGCAGCGCGGCGCCGAGGGCTCAGCTGACTGGGGCTAGGCCGAACCGACCAGCAGCACCGCGAGGGCCCGGCCGGTCACAGCCGTGGCCGCGGCCCGCCTCAGCGCAGACACGGCTGAGCAGTTCCAGCTTGTGCGCCGACAGTGCCGAAGGCAGGCCCGCCCCGTCCGTCCACCCGCCCGCCTGCCCGCCCGGCCCCCGACCTGGCTTGACCATCACTGACGGCCCACCTTGAGGGTCTCTGTTCGGGCGCCGTCGCAGATGGCGTGGATGTACAGCCGCTGCTTCACGCTGCGGGGCCCCGGGGGCAGGGCAGGGGTTGGGAGGGCAGGCGTGGCGGGGGTGGCGGCGTGTTGCGGCCTGGCCGGCTGCACCGAGACACGGGCAGGCCCTGCCGCGCGCTGCTGCCTGGGGCAGGCCAGGCAGCGGCGGGCGAGCGCCTGCGCCTGCATCGGGCGCGGGGCCAGAGACCGAGAGGCGGCGAGGCTGCGCTCGCCGCACCCCGAGACTTGCCAGGCTCGGCCCTCAGGTCCCTGCGCCCCAGGGCGCCAGTCCCGCCCCTTGGCACGCGTGTGCTGCACACCCGCCACACGGGGTGGGGCATGATGACACGAGAAATGAAAACACGACAGCTGTCATCATACGGTAGTGCACGGCCCTGGCCTGGGCCCCACCTGCAGTGGTCCCGGTTGTAGTCGCACGTGCGCACGCGCAGCCCCGCCTCGTCCTTGCGCGGCGGCTCCGCCCACTCGCAGGGCGGGCACTGCGGCAGGTAGTGCCGCCGGTGCGCCACGCCGGCGGCGGCGGCGTCCGCCGCCCCCGCCGCCCCTGCCGCCGCCGCCGCCGCCGTTACCGCACCTGCGCCCGCCGCCGCCGCGCCGGGCGCCGCCAGATGGCCGTCCGGCAGCGTGTCGTTGTAGCCCTCCCGGTAGCCGGGCTCGTTGTGGCGGGCCAGTGCCGCCAGCTTGCCTGCGGCCAGACGCACCGCAATACCGTCACGGTAGCGCCGCACTGTCGCAGCCTCTGCATCTGTCTGCACACGGACTGACGTCCGCGGTGTGCAAATGTACGCGCCGCAGGCCCCTGCCGCTGTCCCGGCTCGTCGTGGGGTGCCAGGGCCGCCGCCTTGCCGCTGGGGGACAAGTCGCTGGAGGGTGCGCCGGCATGTCGGCTCCGCGGCGGTCACCTTCTTGACGGTGGGGCGCCGGCCGGCCGGCCCGCACCGTGCGCATGTACAGCTGCTGTGGTTGGCAGTGCGCATGTACAGCTGCTGTGGCTGGCAGTGCGCGTGTACAGCTGCTATGGTTGGCAGTGCGCATGTACAGCTGCTGTGGTTCGCAGTGCGCATGACCTCATTCGCGGCACCGGCTCCGCAGCCTCGCGCGGCCACAGCTACAAGTGTGCGGAGCCGCACGCGCGCGCAGCTGCGGCCGCGGCCGGCTCGCACCTAGGTACGACACCACGTGGCAGATGTGGGCCGAGGAGCAGAGCGCCACCTCCTTGAGCAGCAGCCGCGCCAGCGCCGCGCTCTCGTGGCTCGGGCCGCTGTGGTGCCCGCCGCCCGGCGCAGAGGCGTTGCGGCCGCCGCCCGCCGCCGCCGCCAGTGCATCGTAGAGCTTGCGCACGCTGGGTATGTTGCGCGCAAACGCAATGCCTTGCGAGGCGGGGAGGGCGGCGGCGCAGCAGGGGGGCGGGGAGTAAACGCGCCGCCCCACGCGTGGAGGCCGCTGGCAGCCGGACCCGACGCACGGATCGTGCGGCGCGGACCCCATGCCCAAACGCTTTGAGGGCCGCGCCGAGGCCCGGGTGCACAGAGCACGCGTTGCGCTTGCACGCCTGTGCGCACGGGCCCCTGCTGCGCATCGCGGCCGGCGATCCCCTACGTGGCCCTCCGGTGCGTGCCTGCATGGTGGCCTGGGCAGCATCCATGCGTGCCCGACACGCGGCGCAGGCATTGCGCTTCCGGTGGCACGGTCCATGCAGCAACAGGACACTTTCCAGCGGTGCTGCCGGTCCGCATGTCCCAACGGTGCCGGCAACGTACGGCAAAGAAATCAACAACAGGTGCTCAGATGTGTTTACCTGTGTTTACGAAGACCAGGTTGCCCGATGCAGCCAGCTCGGCCATCTCGTCGGGCGGCAGCGGCATCTCCTCGCGCATCATGGACAGCTCGGCGTGACCCTTGGATTCCTGCCGTGTCACGGCAGGGAGGCAGGGAGGGCAGGCGCACGGGCACGTTCGCAGAGGTGCCATGGCCCCCTGCCGGGCCAAGGGGGCGGCAGGCACTCCCGCACTGCTCAGCTCGCAGCGGCGTGGCCCCCCCCCCCTGCGCTTCCTTGCGTGGTGCGCACGCCAGGAGTCGAGGCGTACAGCCGCTGACGAGGGCGCGCCGGGTCGGTCCGCCTCCCATGCGGCCCCACAACCCAAACCGGAGGACGGGCCGGAACCCCCCCCGGCGACGACTTTGGCGGCCCTGGCCATGAGCCCATGCATGGCCCATGTATGGCCCATGTATGGCCCATGTATGCGGCCGTAGCCAGGCCAACAGACAATGCGGCGCCGTACAAGCTTGCAGCATTGCGGCAATGGTGAGAAGTCCAGATGATGTCTTTACTCGGCACGGCCCGGCTCCAAGTGGCTCATTCTCAAGTCACGCCGCGCGTGATGCGTCGGCGACGGGTTCGCGGCCAAGCACACCGCACTGACCTTCTCGAAGAAGTGTCTGAGCGCAGGCGCCAGTGGCTTAAGGTACACCTGCGGCAGCCCGAGCAGGCGTTGCAGCCCCGCAAAACCCATCATGCCGGCCACAACGCCACCATGCAGAGGGCCGAGTCAAAGTGCAGGCATGCACGAGCTGGCATGCGGGAGGCCCAGCGGAAAGCCCGGTAGCGTGGGCAACACCTGCTGCCGCTACCGGGCCGAGGCCTCCCGCGGCGAGCGGTGCGCGGTGCAGGGCGGCACCCGGGTTGCCGTCGCTGCGATTGCCGCCACGATTGCTGCCCCCAGGTACTCACTGCGGCACGGGCGACGGCCGGACGAGGGCAGCGGCAGGGCGCGCGGGCAGTGGGAGGGCGCTCGCGTCAAGCAGGCGGAGCGGAGCCAGCAGAGCCAGCGCGGCGGCACATGGCCCAGCGGGGCTCCCCGAGGCCCGACGCGCCGCTACACCGCCACCACACGCTGCCTGCGATCCGTGCAGCCCCTTGCGGCCCCGCTCGGCGCCCGCGGGCTGGCCTGCGATCCGTGCAGCCCCTCGCGGCAGAACGCCCCCTACGCCCAGCCGGCGTCCGTGAGCTGACCAGCCCCAGGCCCCGGCGCGTGTTGTGACGTGTGCCGTCGCCTGAGCCACCTGCGGCATCGGTGAGGTGCAGAAACGGTGCCGTCCCCCGGACCCGTGCTGCCAGCACACCACAAAAGGTGGCACGTCAGCGCCACACAGCGCCGCAGCACGGCCTGGCGGCACCCACCCGTGGCCGTGTCGGTGAGGTGCAGGATGGCGCCCGGCGGCAGCAGCGCCAGCAGGTCGCGGGCCACCAGAGTGCGGCTCCAGGAGGCCAGCGGGCCCTGGCCGTGGTGGTGCAGGTGCTCGTACTGCGGTACGGGAGGGCGGCGCACGGGGGCCTTCGCCAGGGGCCTGGGTCGTACGGCAGGCGGTGGCCGCAACCGCCAACGAGGCGAGGCGATGCGGTGCGGTGCGCGCGACACACGGGCGCACGCGGGTGTGGATAGGAGGCGGCCAGGTACGTGTTTCCCGGGCCCCGTCCCCGAGCTGCCACCGCCGGCGCAGGTGCGCGTGCTGCGGCGACGAGGGGCCGGCAGCGTGGCGGCCGGAGGCGAGGGGCAGGCGAGCAGTGTGAAGCAGGTGGGGCCGGAGGGGCTGGCCTGGGGGGCGTGGGAGGCCCCTGGAGGCTCCTTGCCGGGTTGCAGCGGGAGGCACCCAGGAGGGAGCGTGGTGAGCACCGCACGTGCACCGGTGCGCCAGCATGCGACCCACACAGCCAAGCGCCAACCTCCGCTGCCGTTCGGCGTGGCCGCAAGAAATGGAAATAGAAATGGTTACGACTTGTGCAGGGCACATATCGTTGCATTCAGGAGGGCGGGCGTGTATGGGGTGAGCCCCACGCCTACCACCGGCGTGGCCGCAGCAGCCCGGCGCCGCCCGCATGACCATGGCACGGGAGGCGGCGGACTGCGGCCGCACTGCGCTGCCCCTGGAGGGGTGCGCGAGGTGCGGACGCCACCCCCCCCCCCGCAGGGAGCCCCCCGGGGAGGCCACAGCGCGCACCCCGGACCGCAGCCCGAGCCGCATCGCCCCGCCGCGCTGCGAGCTCCTCGCCCCTCTCGCCTGCGTGAGGTTGGCGCAGGGCAGGTGCAGCGCCGTGCAGCCCTCGAGCGCGCCGTGCCGCGTGGCGGCAACCAGGTACGACGGCTGCGGAGCCGGGAGGGACGGGGAGGGAAGGGAGTGGCGGCGTGGGGTTCCACGTGCCGCGGCGGCGGCGGACAGGTCAACATGGAGCCAGCCGGAGCGCGGCGGAGGGTATGTACCATGGGAGCGCGGCGGAGGGGGGTGCCGCCCGCCTGCCTGCACGCACCGGCACCCCGCGCGCCCCCACCTGCTGGCCGAGCAGCAGCAGCGAGGCTATGGAGTTGAGCAGGTCCACCATGGAGCTGTGGCTGTACAAACACGGGTTGGCGTACACACAGGGTCGGGCGGTTGTAGGTAGGTAGGTTGGTTGGTGGGTGGGGAGGCACGATTACGACCGCCACGTACCAACGCGCCCCATGCACCTTCGACGCACCCGTACTCGATGGTCGAGACGACGTAAACCGACAGCACTGACACGTTGGTGTCTTTCGACGCTGACAGCTGCAGCTGGTGTTGGATCAGGGCGGGGATGTCGTTGGACATGCCGCTGGTCGGGGGCTTGTAGTCGGCTGGATTGTGCCAGGGGATGGGGCTCAGGTCCAGCAACGGCGTCCCGCCAACCGCCCGGGTGGAGAGGAGTGGCCACGCCAGCAGAAGCAGCAACGCCCGCATCCAGGAGCGGTGATGTCGAGGCGCGCTCATGGATTCACGCAGCTAGGTTTGCAGCAGAGGTGGGACAGGGAGGCACCCAGTCTGAAACGGGCGACGAGGGGTAGCAAATAACGCAGCTCGACACCTTACCTTTCGAACGCCAGCAACTATCTACACATCTATCAGCTGCTTCCGCACACTGCGCATACCCGCGCGCCTGTCATGTGCGGTGAATAGTTGGACTCCTGGGAAATTCTAGCGGTCCTGCTCCATCGTATAATGTTGATGTAGGTGAAAATAGGAACATAAAAAGCGTCGAGAAGGTTACAGAGGCGAAGATGCGCGTCTGCTCGCGTTGTGTTTTGCACTTTGGGTTGGGATGTTGGCTACGTTCAATACGCGTTGGCTTAGTTTGAGGGGACGATGCAATACGCCACGAGACACCTCCGGGAGGGCACTGAACGTGTTGACAGACACGAACACCATGCGCTATTGGCCCCTCCCAACCAACTGCCTGCAGGTGCTGACCCCCAGCTGAAATTCTGAAATCCTACTCAACTGGAGACACGTACCACCAGTACAATCCCTACAGCTTGGAGGGCCCTTCTGCCGTGCCCTGTCGTCCTTGGATCATCCTGCTTGGCAATGGCGTGCAGTTGGCCTCACAGCTGACTCATACCAGTGGAGTTACAGAAACGCGCTGCGCATAGCCGCATCAGCTTCACCGTACCCGATGCCCGTCGTGATATCCACTGACGACCATTTCATCCGGGACATACGCTGCTACCTGCGGGAGCGTGCCAGTGCCCTGTTTGCCGCCTGCGCCCTCGGTGCCGCTCGCTAGCGCCCCACCGCCCGTCAAGGCTGCTGAGCCTTTGGCCGCCGGCCCATCGCCCGCTCTGGTGGATGTCGCGGCCGATGCCCCGAGCGGCTCCCCGACCGAACGACCAAAGAAAGCGAAAGTGCGCGAAGACAGCACGCAACGCCCTGCGGACGTGAGCGGGAAGGCGGTGTACGGGCTGCACGCTGATAGGGCCTTACATACACCGCCCACCAGCTCCAGCGCCCGCTCGTACATGCCCACGCCATCCTCGTCATCCGCTTGGTCGTGCCCGAACGCCGCCTGGTCGCCCTCGGCCCCATCATCAAGCCCCCACATGGCCGCCCTTGCCCGCATGCAGCCTCCTCGAGCCCCTCGGGGTACGCTTCCCGCCCATGCCCCTCCTCCTCCACATCCGCCTCCTCGCCGGCAAGGGCCCCTGGCCACCGAGCCCGCCACCGACCCCATGTGTGGAGCTCGTTCTGTCCAGGCGGCTTGAGCCAACATGCCCATTTTGCGCTGTACGTCTGTACCGTCTCTCCCGCCACGACACGCCACGCTACACAGCTGGCGGCGATGCAGCGCCAGGACACACACCTGGCCGCCGAGCTAGGCCCGCCTCCCTGCTCCAGTCCATCCTCAAAGACGCGCCCCGCCCTCCTTCCCGCCGCCGCGCCCTTGTCGTGACACCATACGTCCTTTGCACAGCACGGTCCGGAGTGCC
>BDDC01000261.1:28863-55050 GCA_001662425.1 Chlamydomonas sphaeroides | reverse complement strand
TACCTTTTCCGCACACTCGGCACCTGATAAGTAAGAGCATGGTCTGGCAGCGTGCTGCACTCTGCCGATGGACGTACTGTGTCATGACACCCTTCCCCCGCAGCTGGCAGCCATGCAGCGCCAGGTTGCTGACGCGCGCGAGCTGCTGCGCTCCCTCAACCAGGCCGAGGCCCTGGGGCCCGGATGGAAGCTGTGGGAGCACGGCCTGTCGCCGCCGTCGGGCGCCCTGGCGCCAGCACCCCCGGCGGCGCCGCCGCCGGGCTCAGCCGGCGCTGGCCGCCGCAGCCGCCGTCCGTCCCAAACGGGCTCCGTCGCCGGCCCCGTCGCGGCCAGAAGGGCGGCCGCAGGCGGGCCCGAGCTGCCGCCGGGGCCCGGGCCGGTGCCGGGCTCGGTCGCGGGCTCGGCCAGGCTGGGGCGGTCGGGAAAGCTTGGCCCAGGCTCGGAGCGGCGTGAGCCAGGGGCCCTACCGCCGGCGAGGGCGCCCCGGCGCTCCGCGACCCCCTCCGTCGCTGGCTCCGTTGGCGGCTGGGAGATGATAGGAGAGGGCCGCCCTCCTGGCAGCACGAGCCGGGCGACCTCCGTGGCAGCGGCGGGCAGCGACGGCCGTGGGTCGTGGCCTGCGTCCGAGGCTGCGGCGTCGGCGGCGGGCCGGGGCGCGAGCCAGGCTGCGCCCAAGTCGACAAACCAAGTCGACAAAAGTGACAAAAGTCGGCATGCCGCGGCCATTTGCTGAGCATGCGCGTGCCTGTCCCGCTCGGTGCTCCGGGCTTTGCCGACATAGCTCCTTGCGGTCAGTCCCGAAGGCCGCACTGGTCCGGGACGTGTGGTCGGGATGCGGGGATGGTGTTGGCACGCGCCTAGCTCGGAGTGTCGCGCGGCGTTGGCCATGTTGGGCGCATACGTGTGTGCATGATGCAGCATGGGGTATGGGGGTGAGGGCAAGTATCTGCCGGTAAGAATGTGGGGCACGGCACACGGCACTGTACGGGTGACCGTCACGGCCACACGGCGGCGGAGCTTGCGGCGGCGGGGGGCTCTGCAAGGCTGGCCTTCCGCTCCTTCAACATGAGGTCAGGCAACGCACCGCTCCAAGCAAGCAACGCAGCCGCGCCGCCCCTCGTCACCGCCGCGGGTGCTAGCTGCCAAGGCAGCTGTACGTACCCGGGGTGGCAGAATGCGGCTCGGCTCGCCGCCCCTTATCACCGCCGCGGGTGGCAGAATGCGGCTGGGGTCCGTGCGGGTGTTGGGACTTCTAGGCCAGCCGTGGCTGCGTGGCAGCTCTCCGACGCGCTTTCGCAACCTGCTGAGCAAGAGCCACCGAGCCAAGCAAGCTTGGAGATTATGCGGATCGCTCGCTCGGACATGGCACATGGGTGAAGCAAGTCCCGTTGGCAGCATTCAAGCAGAGTAGCATACCCCCGGCTTCCGCATTCGTTCGCACATTCGTAAGGGTAGCCTGCTGCCAACGTCGCTCCGTGCCTCCATCAAGATACGTGATCCCAGCCGACCGACAGCCGCAGCAACTTGAATTTGTGTATCCCCACGCCCGAGCCTCGCTGCCGCCCCTCCTCAACCTCCAGTTCTACAAAGCAGTCCTTCGTCTCCTCAGCACCGGTAGATGGTGGCCCCGCCTCCGATCCAGCGCCGGCGCCCACTGTTGCATTGCCGGCAGCCGGCGGCGGCGCGCCCTGCGTCAAGTTCAGCAGCTTCGCCGCCGCCAGCGCCGCGTCCGCGTACCACCGGCCCCTGTCGTACAGGCTAACCGCTGACTCGTACGGCACCGACACGTGCGGCTGGTACCGCCAGGCGCCGCCCGCGTCCACGGCGCCGTGCAGGACGTGCTCGTCGCACGCGCAGCCGCCGGTGCACCGCAATACGACACTCCCCATGAGCGTGTACGACACCAGGTAGCTGACGCGAAGCTGCGCCACGCCGGACGCCACGCCCACGGGGCTGACCGGCAGCCGCAGCCGCAGCCGAGCTCCGGTCTGCGTCGCGACCCAGCCAGGTCGGATGCGGGTCGGGTCGCCGTGCAGCTGCGTGCGCGTGGCGTTCCAGCCGGAGACGTTCACGATGTACGGCTGCGCGGGCCGTGGGATAAGGGACGGGCCGGGGCGCTTCCCTTCAGTTACTGCGTGTATCACGTGACATGCGGGCCTCGCCGGCGGTCACTCGGCGGCTCACGGGACGCCGACGTGCACGGCGCAGCGCCAGCACAGACGTTATCACTGAGGCCGCCGGGCGGCGCCTGCGTCATCCCGTAGCGGTCGCTCGTGCACGCACCGCCGCCTCCCTCGCTGCGCCCAGCCCCTCTCGCTGCGCGCGGCGTGTCCTGCCCAGCCCTCGTACACTCATTCCTCCCTACCCCGCAAGCCAGGCCCATCTCGCCACATGGCCGCACCTGCAGCTTCCGCAGCTCTACGTCCTGGCCCGCGTCGTAAAACACGTCCTCCAGCGGCCGCACGCTGCCGCCTGCCCCGCCACCCGCCGGCTGGTCGGGTGAGCGGATGTTGCCTGGCGCATACAGGCGCGAGGGCGGCCTGCGGCACACCATGCGGTGCGACAGCTGGCGGCGTGCGTGCTAGCCGGACTTGGGTGCCAGCCACCCTCTGCCTGCACCACTCCAGGTTGGTCCGCTTGCGTCAAGACAGGCAGGCCAGCGGACGGCGTCACGGCCCCTGCTCAGGGCCTTGCCGCCATGCGTGCCGCGGACCTCAGTCATGCGTGGAGCGTCTCGCGGTGCCGAGTGCCGAGTAGCGCACACGTATGCTTGCAAGCAAGCACGCACGCACGGACGAGCAGGGCATGGCCCCTCGCCTCACCGCTCGGACGCTCTGGGTAGATCGGGCGCGCAGCGCTGGATACCCATACGCCATCATACCGACCATACCGGTCATACGCTATGCATGCATGATGGGCCCCTTCCTATCCGCCTCCACACCGCCCAGCCCCGCCCACGCACCAGCCCGGCGCTTCGTGCTCCGGGTAGTTGCTCAGGTGGTTCTGGGCGTGCACCAACTGGTTGACCATGGCGTCGGCAATGAGCACCTGGGGGCACGGCACGCGGGAGGGGGGGCTTGCCTGGGGGAGTGGAAGGCAATGGCCGTCAGATTGAGTGTGCATGGCAGCGACGCGGGCGCCTGCTGCCTACACGTACTTTCGCTTTCTTTGGCGGAGCGATTGCTCACTCAGGGGGTGCGCTGCGGCGAAGTGGCAGTGGTAGTGTCACGCACGCATGGGCGCCACTCGTCTCGGGCGTGTCTGGGCGGCCTCGACCGCACGTGGTTTGAGGCGGCATTGCTGGGCCCCCCAGGCGCGCATGTGGCCTTTGTGGCGCTGTGTGCCGCTGTGCGCCCTGCCGCCGCCGTACCTCGCCCATGAGAGACGGGTGCGAGGCGTCAAAGTGCAGCAGGCTGACTAGGTAGCACTCGTTCAGCCGCCGTTCGCCAGCGCGGTCGCGCGCCAGCGCCAGCGCCAGCCCGCGCCACGACAGCACCGTGATGCCGTACCACCTGAGGTTTGCGTGATGAGCCATACAACCATGTCGTACTACGCAAGCGTACGGCTGCGGGTTTGTGAGCCAGGGCCAGGGCCAGGGCCAGGGCCAGGGCCAGGGCCAGGGCCAGGGCCAGGGCCAGGGCCAGGAGGCCCTCCTGGGCAGGGCCATCGTCTCGAGCGTTGACGCCCGCTTGTGCGCCCGCTGGCCGCTGTGCCCCCCACAGCCATCACCGTCCGCACCCACCTGCCCACGGACCAGCTCTTGGCCTCGTTGGTGGCCTGGTCCCGGGCCCCGTCCATGGCCAGCATGGTGGCGTTGGCGCAGGGGGCCACCCAGCACGTTTCGTTGCGCTGCTTGTTGCCGCTGCGGCGGCACCAGCACCGGCACCGGCACCAGGGGCGAGCCGCACGGGCACACATGAGGCCCCTGCGCCGCCCTACCTCCTGTAGTGTGGGCGCCAGTGGGATCACCCCGACGACGCACCCGCCTGCCGTTGCGCGGCTACACTGCGTCCGCTCCGCTGGGCGTGTGTGCCTCACATGACACGACAGCGCTCGCAGGCAGTAGGCCCACATGCCGCAACGCCACAACGTACGCCGCTATACGGCTGACCGGGCCCGCGCGGCGGCCACGCCGCTGCTAGCTGAGCAGCCAAGCAGGCGTGGCGGTACTACACAGGTGCAGCCCCGACGCACCCCAGCCGCTGTGCCCTCGTGCTCACTAGCCAGCTACCGTCAGTGCGGCTGTCGGGCTCACGGGGAGCGGTGGGCGCTGCCGGCAGCACGGGCCCACGCCAAGCAAGGAGCTGCTGGTACGGCACGGGGGCTTGAGGCTCAGCCTCCGCCGCGCAAAGCTCGCTGCCGCGTGCAAGGCGAGCGGCTAGCGGGCCCAGGCTCGGGCAGCGGGGGCGTGCACACCGACGCAAGAGGCGCCGTGGTGCCGCTTGTTGCATATCATGGCCACCTGCCGCCGCCGTGGTCGGTCGCCCGCCCAGGCCCTCACCTGAAGCAGCCCTGCGGCGGCATTGGGGCGCGGCGTTGCGCTGTTGCTTACGAAAGACGCACGGATGGAGGACAGAGCGCGCGCGAGGGGGGCAACGCGGGACACATGCCGACCGCCGCCGTGCCTATCGCAAGGCCTTGTACCCAGACACGTGGAGCCAGGAGGCGAGCGGAGGATAGGGAGGGCGAGAGCCCGGGTCCCAGCGGAGCCACGCAACGCCAGCCGCCGCCGCCGCCACCGTCGCCGCCACGGTCATGTGCCCGATAGCTAGCTACAGTCATGAGCCGCACATGAACATGCAAACAAGCCACGGCGGTGTGCGTGTGTACCGCGTGTGTGCCCCGTCTTCACGTACACTCTATCTGTCGAGCTGCATGTACGAAAGAGGTGCGTTGTACCGCAGCCCACACACGCACTCCGGTAGCTGGCTAGCAGCATACATGGCTTACATGGTCCTTGAGCTCCGGCAGCATCGCGGAGTTGTGGATGATGACTGCCGGCATGCGGCCCGACCTCGTGACGCCCGCCAGCTTGCGCAGCAGCTCCTCCAGCGCAGGACCCTGCGCGCATGGGTATGCGTGCTGCTGGTAACCTTTTACGAGACAGCCACAATGCAGAGCACGGCAGTTCGTCACTGCCTCCATCCAGCAGCGGGCCGCAGCGGAGGGTCCTGTCGGCGCGGTCCAGCACGCACGCAGCCACAGCAATGCGGTGTGTGTGTGTTTGCGCGCGAGCCATCGCACAGGCCCTGACGGCCTCCAGCCGGCCAGCACCAGTAGAGCACTGCAGAGCGCTGTTGGGATCTGCGTTAAAGACCAGCCCTAACCCTCACGAAAACGTCTCACTTCGGTCTTGCCCATGACGTTCTCCGCCAGCACCAGGTCCAGGTCGGGGCTGACTTGGTCCTGCGGGCCACCGAGACCCGAGCCTGGTTGCCGTACAATCCAACCTGCTTGTCGATCATGCATGTGTACCAATTTGTCAGAGCCCATGAGGTAGGGTATTACAAACTGCTGTGTCTTGATGAGGTAGGGTATTACAAACTGCTGTGTCTTGCATTCTGGTCGGCATTG
The DNA here is from genome assembly GCA_001662425.1 of Chlamydomonas sphaeroides. Classification (NCBI taxonomy): domain Eukaryota; kingdom Viridiplantae; phylum Chlorophyta; class Chlorophyceae; order Chlamydomonadales; family Chlamydomonadaceae; genus Chlamydomonas; species Chlamydomonas sphaeroides. Next base: position 49,476 of record BDDC01000261.1, on the reverse strand, counting down.
GCGAGCAGCGATGGCCCAAGGTCGGCGGCACCGGTCAAGCCGTGGCAGACCCATCCACACATGCTACGCATACCCCAGCTTGCCGGGCCGCGACCCCCGATCGAGCTCGCTCAGACATGGTTAGTTGCTGTGGCCGCTGCGGGGCCTTGCGCCTCGCCCCCGCACCTACCTTGATGTCGGTGGTCGTGTACCCGGCCAGGTCAGCCCCCGACTTGCCCATGTTGAGCAGCAGGTGTGGGTCCGAGGGCGGCCGCGGCCACGTGGCGTTGAGGACCTGGCGCGTGGCGGAGCATGGAGCGGGCGGCGGAGCGCTAGGCAGGCAGCGAGTAGGCCGTAGGGAGGGCCGTCTGTTTCGGGACATGCCTGTTTCATCACCGCCAGGACCGGCGCGAACCAACCCGCCGCTCCTCACGAGCCGCGGTTCGCGCCTGCATCACCAGGTACGTAGGGCTCCCAACCTCCTAAGAGTTTAAATGTATGTGGCATAGCACCTTTGCATGGAATCTGGCAACCCCGGGCACGAGCCATAGCCCGCATCTACCTGCATCACGAAGTTGGCCCAGCCGGGCCGCCAGCCCTTGGCGCGGCAAGAATTGACGTACGCCTATGGGGGCGGCGGTATGGGAGCGTTCATCCCCAACGAAGCCTTCGGGTTGCGCGGCAGGGACGGTAGATATGGTGCACGCACGGACGGCATGGAGTGAGGCGCGACCCGCTGGCTTGCTACAACAGTTGGCCTTGACTTCTTGCGCGAAGAGGACTAGCTGGCTAGCAAGCTACAGCCAGTTTCGTGTTGCCGGCTGCGTTTGTCTGGCGACTCGGCAGCAGGCCTAGGCCCCACGCGTCGCCGATGCTACCGTTCATCAATCAGGATGCACAAATGCTACTAGCACAGGCACCTGGTAGTTTGTGTTGCCTGGGTCTCCCGAGCCCCAGGGCTTGCCGCTGGCGTTGAAGCCGCCCGCCCGCAGCTGCTCCGAAGTGCCGTACAGCCCTCCGTAGTCCTTGCAGATAGACGAACCGAGCGCCAGCACCCGTACGGGCTCCCCGCGGCCCAGCTTCTCAAAGAGCGGCCGAAACTGCGGCGATAGGCAGGGCGTGGGTGAAGAATGCAGGCGTCAAGGCAACGTGCGTGGAGGGGGGGGCAGTGCAGCGCGGCATGGGGTCCGGCTATTAATGTACGGCTGGGTTTGCCTGGCAGCCGCGACGCCCGCGCTCCTCCTGGGGCCCTGGGGTCCTGGGGTCCCAGCGCCCCGCCACCTGGCTGGCGGTGTCCGCAGCAAGTGGGACCTCACGCTCGCGCCTCGCACACCAAGCCCGTCGTCGTCTGGTGAGCACCGCACACGCAGCTAGCTTCGCTCCACGCGGCGGCTACGCAACGGCACGGGGCTGCGGCGCATCCCCGGCTGGCTCCCACCTGACCGTGGTTGGCGGTGACCACGGCGGCGTCCAGCTCATGGCGACGCCACAACCTGCGGACGGACGAGCCGAATGCCCCAACACGAACACCAACACGTGGGCGGTGCAGCGTCACGGCCCTGGCCCTGCTGGAGGCCCTGGCCTTGCTGGCAGGCGAGGCAGACGCATCGCCACGGGCGTGCGGACGAACCTGGGCGTTGCGCTGTTCCATCCCGGCTCGCCGCTGGGGCCGTCGGCCCGGAAGGGGTTGAGCCAGGGCCCCGTGGGTGAGACAGGCGAGTCGCGGTACAGCCAGTCCTCGATGCGCCTGAGGGCATGCACGCACGGGGTGGCGCGGGTAGGGCCGTGGCCGCAGGGGGGTGGGAGCGCCGCCAGCGGATGGTGACGCGGGGGAGGATGGGGAGATGCGCCAGGGGTATTCATTTTGTACCCTGAGCTACCAGTTGAGCAACATACGCAGTCGCGGGTCGGACAGAGGTACGCGCGGAAGTTTCGCAGCCCCTACACAGTTTCACCAAGAGGACTTCGTGCCCGGCTCTCACCTGGGAAGCACGCCCGGGTGTGCGCTCGGGGCCATCGCTGCAGTGACGACGTGTAGTAGTCGGCCCCACACCAAGAGCAGTGACGCTGTCGTCAGTAGATGCGCTGCTGCATACTTATTATCATGCCTCAGCATTTCAGACTATAAAGGGCGCCACAGACGTATTCTATGGATGCTTCCTTTCTAAATTATCTCGCAGGCAATGAGTGTGCTGTTGCAAGTTCAGTGTGCACAACACCTCTAACATTACGAAAGCAAAATTCAATTGTCTCTGAAGCTTGTGATGCATGCTCAAATGGCATGTACGGCACTTTGGTCGTTCTGGCCCCCCCCCGGAACGCGGTTCCTGAGCCGAGCGGCCGAGTCCAGGGAGGCCGCGTGTGTGGGGGGGTTGAGCGGAGCGGGCCACCGAGACAGGGCCTGGTGCTTAGATAGTCGCTTCTGTCTGGTCGTTAGGCGGGCCAACGCGGCCGATCACTGGCAGGCCTAGCCGTCTGGCATCCCAGGCCTCGAGTAGCTGTGCGCGCGCTCCCACCCGCCCGCCCCGCGCGCGCTCGGGGGGGTAGTGTCGGAGCCGGCGGTAGGCCGGCTGCCGGTGATGGGCCGCCCGTTGAGCTTGCGGGGCGGGTATGTTGCTAGACGCAGTGCGGTGCCGCGTGTGGGTGTGTTGCGCGAGTCTTTGCTTGTACGGCCGAACAAACGAGAGGGCCGTTGGGAGCCGAGCCCAGGAGCGCAGGCGTGCGGAAGCTGGGCGCAGCATGTGGTTGGTGTAAGGCTGACCGGGACCGGCGCTCGCGCGAAGGAAGCGGGCTTTGCGGTGTACACCACCGCGGTCCCGCGTGGCTGTGCGCTTTGCTAAGAGGACGGCTGAGCTGCAGTCCAGAACAGCCGGCTGCCTGACAACGAAAGTGGGCCCTGCATCGAGTGATACGCGACCAGGGGAGTCCCCTGTACGCGACTGCCACATGAAGGCAGGACTGCATGGGCGCCGTACGCCGGGCCCCGTGGCTCACCGTGGGTCGTGCTTACGCCTACGCTAGCTCACGAGTAACATCCTGTCTAGCCACATCGATACATGCCCTGACGCCTCGACGAGGCAACCTCACACTACAGCGCCGCGCCGGGCCGCGGCATGCCAGGCCGTGCGTGCACCGAGCGCCAAGGTTGGAGAGGGAGCTGCCCCCCATCCTCCCCTAGGTACGCCAACCTGTTCATGTTGATCCTGGCGATCAAGTATGACTCGTGGGCGGACGTGGTCGCATTCCTGAGACACGGGGACTTCATGATCACCACGGACGACAAGAGCGGGTGAGGCAGGGGCCCGAAGGCCGTGGGTCGTTGACGGAGAACCCGCTCAGCTGTCAGCGCCATCAGCTCGCGATCACGCCTTCCCTGCCAACAGCGGGACAGCCTTAGCAGTGCCCGCCCCAAACGATGCATCTGACCCTATCGGGCCTTCCTCAAGCCCCCTACAGCGGGCCGCAGCATTCGGTGGCCTAATGAAGCAGCCAAGAACACAGCGAGCTGTCGTGCGGCAGCGGCGACGAGGCGTCGAGCACGGGTGTGGCCGGGGGCCGAGGGCCGCTGGACGAGACCGGCGGCAGGTCCGCCGTGCCGGCGGCCCCCAGCGGCAGCGCCTGGCCCAGGCTGTCGCTGGAGCCCATGCGCTGCGTGGCGTGCTGCGTTGCCAGCTGGCCCAGCAGCGGCGAGGGCTGAGCGGAGGCGGGTGCCCCCAGCTCGCTGGCGACGGGCGCACTGTTGGACTTGGGGAGGCGTGTGGGCTACGTGTGAGCTGTGAATTGGCCCGCCCCGGCTGTCGTCGTGCCGTGCTCGGACCGGCTCCCGCGACAGCCTATGCCTCATGGCCCCGGCTGTGGGCGCCTCATCACGGCCTTGCTACAAGGCCACGAGCAAGAGCAACCTTGGCTGCCAGTAATGGCGGTTGTCTCAGGTACCCTTTCACTGACTTCCACGCTGGTTCTACAGTACAAGGCCATGAGCAGAGACGCTACCGGAGGTCTCCGGGTCCGTGGGTCGATTTGGACCTGGGCATTCGTTTTGCACTGGGCAGCTTGATGATTCGTGACGCCGGCCCCTGCAGGAGTCAAGCTTTGATGGCCTCCACACATCGTTACACATCGATGCGCACTGAGTCAGAACACCTTCAGCACTGGCGCATCTAGCCGCCTTCCCTCTGCGCACGGCCGACGCGCCGCTCTTCCTCCTGCTCTGCTCGGGGCTGTGCCGCGTAGGAGGGTGCCGCGTGTGGGGTTCTTTTCTACTTCATACTGAAGCGCACGGCAGCACGAGTAGGCAAGCCACGCCTAGTATGCATCTATGCAAGCTCTCTACTTTGGGGTGGCGGACGCGCACACCTCTTAGTCCTAGGCCGGATGCGCGGCTGGCCACATGCAAGGGAGTTATCGGGAGCTGTTGCCGGTTTCACGCCACGGTGGCGAAGCGGCGCTTACTCCGAGCTTCGTTCGCCGTTGTGGGGGTGGGTGGGCCGGAAGGTGCCAGCTGTACGGGCTTACCCAGCGGCATAATGGGTCATAACGGTAAGCGCAGCCCGCTTACATCCTGTCATGGGGCCGACCTCCCGCCGCAGCGCACCGAGCCGCAAGGCGGCTGCCGACAAGGGCTACGGCCAACGGATCGGTCTCCGCGGGCCGATCCTCACACTCTCTCTCCTCTCTGTCTCTCTTTTGTCATCGGCTTATGCGCGCGGCTCCTGCCCGCACCAGCCCATCAACGCCGGGAACAGTCATTCACAAGAGCCCTATCTGGCGCACCCCCATCGTCACGTACAACCCGACGTCGCCGCACCGTCCTCGCCAGCGCCCGCCTTGCCCCACCAAGCGTCGATATACGGCCAGCCGATCGCGCAAACGGCCTAAAAGCCCGCTCAGGATGATTGGCCGGAGGCGCAAATGCACATGCACGTTTGCGTCCGTGCGACCTCTCTCCCTCGCTCATCCGGCCGCTCGGTTCTCCAAGATTTTACGCGCATGAGGCGCCGGTGTGAGCGCTACGGCTGTGTGCCCGACGCGCACAGCGACCTCGCTCCGGCTGCGTCATGTCACCCCATACAAAGCCAGCGCACGGCTACTCGGCGGCGAGCTGCCTGCCGAAACCAAGTTACCCGTCCCAACCGCTTAGTCAGTGAACCAGGCCAGTCCCCTTGAAGCCCACAACAACCACGCAAGAGCGCAACCGCGCCCATGCACAAGCACGCAAGCGCGCACAAACACTCACGCCACTGCTCACTCGTCGTTCACACACGCAGCACCTCGGCTGCCCAGCTCAGAGCTCGTACTCGACCAGGCGCTGGTTGAGCAGCTGCAGCGGCCGCGTGTTGGTAGCGTACGTCTTCTTGTCGCCCACGAAGTTCATGAAGTCCAGGATCTGGGCGTCCGGCACCTGGAGGGGCGGCATGGAGGGACAGCTCATCAGCGGCGGCAAGCAGTGCACGCAACGGATAGCAGCTGGCAGGGCTCGCTGGACGCGGGAAGGGGAGCTGGGTTGCAAGCGGCCCTGTGTCAAGCGCTCGATGCCATGACAAGAGCGTGGGGGCACGCCCGCCACAGATCTCCAGCCACTGCTTTTGAGGACAGCCCAGCGCCAGCCAGGGTCAGAAGGCGCACTTGCTCGAGGGACCGGCGACGCGCCACTCCGTTAGCTGTCCCTTGGATGGTCCCCGCAACGCCGCGCGTGCACGTCAGCACAGCGCAGCCTGTGACGGTGCCCCTCGGCGGCACAGCTGCCGGCCCGCTGTGCTGCTACGCCGGATATGATCCCTTGCTAGTTCGGCTTCGCGCTACCCTGATGACGCACCCTGATGGGGTTGGTGAACACAAACCAGTCCACGCCCTCGGAGCAGGGCGGCGTCGTGAGCGAGCCCGGGTAGTGCACGTACGGCCTGCGGGGGGCGACAGGCGCGGGCAACGTATGAGCCTGACGCACGGGATGACCAAAAGGACGCCCATCTTCGGCTACCAAGCGTGGCCTACACAGTATCGCCTGCTCCCTTCCATGCATGCCACCCGAGCACCTGGTGCCGGCCTTGGTCTTCTTGGGCAGCAGCATGACGGGGTTGATGCCCTTGGGCGAGGGCTTCTTGGCCAGGGGCACCTCGGGCGCCGCCTCCAGCGCCGTCGTGAGCGCCGGGTTCTTGATCAGGCCGCCGGGCTCAAGCATGATGCCCAGCACAGCCAGGTTGCCTGCGGAGCAGGGCGGGCAGGGCGCAGGGCAAGGGCCGGGCACGTGGGTCACGTCTGTCGGAGCCAATTGATGCCGGAAAGGCATTGACAGGCCGGCTAGACGTCGAGAGGACAACGTTGCGACGGAGAGATGCTGCGCCGCAGGGCCGTTGGCTACTAGCACCTCCCCTCCTCCACCCTGGACGCGTGGCGCCCGAAAATGCATGATGAGTTTCGTAGTGGCCCAAATGTCGCCACCAAACGTGCTCAGGCTACCGCGAGCCATCAAGTCGATGCTTCACTCAACCGGAGGACTGATGACGATGCAGGGCCACTGCCTTCGATGTACAACAGCCAGCATACCGGCTCACCCGTGCTCTTGTTCTTGTGCACCAGGTGTGCCTCCATAGCATACCGGCGGCCGTCCATTGCGTGCTCGCTGGGTGCGTGGAAGTGGAACTGCAGCAGTTCCAGCTCCATGTTGCCGATGAAAGCCAGGTTGCCCGCGGGGAAGTTGACCTGCGCAGGGGCGCGGGATAGTCAAGGGGAAAGGCGTTGCCTTGTCTGTAGTTGCTCTGAGTGGTCTCCCAAGCAACCCGGCAGGATATCGTGTTGGGTGTGCAGGGGTCGCACCTGCATCGTGCCATGCCCCGTGTTGAGCACGTCGCACTTCTCGAAGCTGCCGTAGGCGAAGTCGAACTCGCCCATCTCCGCATCCACCTTGGGAGCTGACGTGCTCAGCGGAATGTTGATGGGCGACTGCCGCTTGCCCGTCGCGCAAACGCCCTTCCATGTTGGCGGGCCAGCGACCTCGCCTGCGCGAGCAGAGTCGCAGTAGTCAAGTATCTGGTATAAGAAGCGCCTGTAACCGCGTGGCTCACCGTAGCTCCAGCTCGCGGCCTTAGCCTCGCCAGGCTTGCAGATGGGGCAAGGGCAGCCCGTGAAGGTGATGACCGACGCAGCAGCGCCAGTCAGCAGCGTGCGGCGGTCAATTATGGGGCGGAAACCACTGGACGGCGCCGAAGTCGAGGGAGCATCGCCGGTCGCATCAGCGCGGACCTGTGGCCAGAAGATAGCTCAGTGGCCGTGCGAGAGCTTTTACGTAGCAGCTTCAGCATACCTTGCACACAGCCGAGCGCCGCGTGGTCGCACGCTGGAGCCCCGAGCTCCGGTCGACGACGGAGCGCATTCCTTACTGCACTATCAACAAAGCAAAGTGGGTCAGGAATAGAGTAATTGGCGACCCTAGCAACGACCTCGTCGACGTACGTGTGCTCAAGTTTCCGGGTGGAATGGCGCTCGACCCCAGGTTCCCCATCCCCAAACCAACTACGCGTGCCATGCAGCGCTCTGAACCCGAAGGCTTATTTCATTTATTGCATGAGCTTCATACATATTGATTTACACAATGCAGCTGCCTGGGCCCTGAAGCGTGAAGGCCAAGGCCAGCCCCTCACGCCTCAGCTTTAAAGGGTCTGATACCAGGAACAATGGCATGCATTGTTTATTGCTATTGGAACACTAGTGTTCGCTGGGAGTTCGGTTGCTTTGGGCATTACTACGGACGACCAATGGGTCGCTGCAACCAACCTCCCCCAAACCTCCCCAGCTGCGCATGGGTGCATGGCTTACCCCAACAGGGGCCACCCAGACCAGACGAACACCGTCGGTGACTATGCGGTCGTAGCTGGGACTATCTGAGGGGTCTCGGGCAGGCTCGGGCACGCTAACCTCCGTGCCCTCACCCCACGGGCCGGACCTAGCCGCCCGAACTGCCTCCACGGTAGGACCGTATCTCCTAACGCACGCCGCCGCTGACGCACGCCGCCGCTGCTGCCGCCCTAGCTGTGCCGCGGCCGCTTGCGGCGGCCGCTACCATCCCCTCCGCCGCCGCCGCTGCCCGGCCCATCGCCGCCTGGCCCATCGCCGCCGCCAGGGCGGAAGCAGGCCGGGCGCTCAGCCCCGAGCAGCTGGAGGCACAGCAGCAGCAGCGTGTTCAGAGCGGCGTTGAGGTCACGGTCTGGCGAGAGGAGGGAGGGAAATGGGCAAGCCAACCAACCTTTCGCTTCCACATTGCCCAACCAAAAGTGTCAATTTACCATTCAACCGTGCGGGATCCCTACCTGTGCCTTGTTGTGACTTCAGTAGGGGCCACTGGGGCGCGCAACTTTGAGAGGGCGTAAGCTGGGCACGGCCCTCGCTGGGTCAGTTACGGAGGGTCACGGTGGACCCTGCTGTGTCCAGCAGTGGAGGTCCCAGTCAACCATTTCGTTTCCGTAAGCAGTCCTACATACATGTCGACCTGGCAGTCATGGCTCGTGGTAGCCTGTTACTCACGGTCACGACGAAGCACCTGAACCAAGGGTGTGTGCCTTTTTACGGAATCACCATTATCTTTCCGCTACGCATTGAACAACAGCCTGGATGTCAGAGACGGGTACCTGAGACAGCCGCCAGTACTGGCAGCCCGGGACTAGACCGGTTTGCATCTTGATGCAGTGCACCTTGCCCCAATGCTCGGCCTAGGCAATACGCGATTGGGTACGGCACCAGCTTGGGCGCCCATGAGCCCTCGGCACCCGCAAGCCAGACACTTGCTTGCTGCTACCACACGCTTGGCAGCACATGCTGCTTTCCTGCACGCAGCAGGCGCTTCACCGCTGCAGCAAAAAAGTTACCCGCCCACCGTCCCCTTCAGCAAGCACCGTGCTTGGCCGCGCGGCGTAGGCGCGGCCTTGCAGCCACGTGGGTGGCCTCCGGCCAGCCAGCTACAGGCGACTGAGCGGCTCCACGGGCTCGTGGCGGCTCAGGTCCAGGTAGCGGCTGAGCACCGCCCGCGTCTTGATCTGGCCCAGGGCGTGAAGCTCCGGCGGCGCAGCAACGGAGGCCGCGGCGTCCTGCAGCGCGCCCCGCCGGAAGCTGTGGCAGCTCTCGCCGGCGTGCTCGCCCATGGCCTCCAGCAGGTGCTGCCGCAGCCGCATGCCCAGCGTGGAGGCGCCGAGGGGGCACTCCTTGAAGCCCTGCCGGTCCGCCCGCAGCGGGCGGAACAGTAGGTCGATTACCGCGAGCTCCAGGTATAGTGCCAGCGTCTCCGGAAAGCTGAGCTCTGGCTGGCTGGGCTCCGGCTCCAGGCGGCTGGGAGCTGCCCGCCGCCCGCAGCAGGTCTTGGTGCTCCGCAGCGCCACGCAGAGGACAAGGTCGGCCGCCGCCCCACCCGCCCATGAGGGCAGCGGGAAAACGCGGTAGGGCTGGCTGGGCGCCTTGGGCTCAACGAAGTCGCCCAGCCCCAGCTTGCCCGTGTCGTGCCCGCGCATGCTGGTCACGTACATGAACTACATGCACAGCAGGTCGCGCAGCGCGACCAGCCGCTCAAACTTTGCCGCTGCCACCGCCGCCGCTAGGCCGTACAGGTAGCCACACAGGCGCTCATACTTGTCACGCGCTAGGGGAACGGCCGAGCGCTCAACGTAGCCCGCCTGGCACGCCTTCTGAGCGTACGCCTACGGAAGTACCCAGTCCAGACGGAAGGGGTTCCCGCCATCCCGCGCCCAGTGGCGGTGTCGTATTGACCGGTCCGCCCAATGCGCTGAAAGTAGCCGCTGAGCAGCGTGAGCGTGGTGTTGACGTGGCTGGGGCTGCACTCGCCACCCCCGGGGCCCTCGTGGGCTGACAGCCAGCCCTTCATCATGTAGGCCAGAGCGCGCTCCGGCGTACACAGAAGCAGGGCCGTGTCAGGGCTGAGCCCCACTCGGGCCAGCCATGCGCAGAGCTCCTTGGCACATGCATCCTGGCGCTCAACGGTGCGCTTTGCAAGCGCACCGTCAAGGAATGCCGCTGCCTCCTCCACCCCGGCAGCTAGCTCCGCGGCTGCCTCGTCTGCAGGCAACGGCGCCACCGAATGGGCAGCCGGCTGTGAGCGGGCAAGCCGCAGGCCCGCAAGGGGCAGCTCCAGGCTGCCACCCGGAGCCGCGTCTGCCGGTGGGGCGCCGGAGGACCGGCTCATGGTCGGTGCCGGAGTTGCCAACCCCGCCGTGCCGCTGGAAGCATAGGCTGCATGCTCCAGCGCCCTTACTGCCTGCAAGAGCAGGCAACGCGGTGATAGGCATGTATGGGGATAAGGTCCCGATGCGGAAACGGCGCACCTTCGAAGCCTCGGGCGGCGCTCCCCTGAGGCCCAGGACATGAAGCAGATGCTCTAACATGCCGCTGTACCAAAGGCAGAAACCTGTGAGCGCCTTGGCCCCCACCCGCCGCCCTGGGCGGTAGAGGATCGACTCGGTCCTGGGTTGCACAGGGGGCCAGGCGCCGAGCCCTAACCAAACGAAGAGAGCCGTGTACGGCGGCACCTTAAACCTCCCCAGCTGCGCATGGGTGCATGGCTCGCCCCAGAAAGAGGCCACCCTGACCAGACGCAAACAGTCGGTCATTTTGCGGTTGTCGCCGGGGTATTTAAGGGGTCTCGGGCACACCGATATCCGTGCCCTCGCCCTGCCCTCGCCCCACGGGCCCCACACTTCGCCTTGCAGGATGCGCTCCCCTGGGCACGGCAATGAATATGACCTGGAGAAGAATGAAATACATACCAGATGTGTAAGGAGCCGTCAACACCGAGCGCCGGGTCACTTGCGCTTGTGAGGTGACCCCGGGGTCAGTCGGATGCTGCTGTCGCTGGACTCGGCGCTCAGCTGGATTTCATTGATGTACGCAAGATGTTGAGCAGTAAGAAAAGACCGCGGCGTCGCAGCAACCGCGACGTAACCTCCAATGGTCCCAAAGCCCCAAGCCTTGGTCAGTTGCAGTATCCTCGCAGTAATTAACCGCGGTAGCCACATCCTACTAGCAGCTGCCTTGCTCTTCGCCCTTGGCTGGGGCTGACGCGCTAGGCGACGTGGTCGCAATTCTCGTTTGGTCTTCACTATGCAGCGCACCCAGTCCTCGTGTGGCAGCCGCCAACATGGAATGCGCCGTGAAGTTGTCGCTGGGGGCCAAGTGCTCCGCAGCAAGCTGGCGCAAGCTTCAGTATGTTCACATGGGCGCGCGTCAGCAGCTGGCTGCGGGCCTGCTCGGCGGCTTACAGGTAATTTAGGGCCTATATGCATCGCGGCAGGGGAGAAGGCGCTTCGCAAGGCCTCTGTGCCAACGGTCGGTCGCTTCCTTTGCGGACAGGAGGCTGGACGCTGGAGTCCGCCGCGCGAGTCCAGCCTGTGCTGGCGCCAGTCTCATCCATGAAGCCAGGGCACGCAGCTGGCGCCAATTCCAGCATGACCGCGCTCATGGGGCCCGACGGCAAAGCGAGCTCGCTGCGAAAGCTCGTAGTGGACGGCGTTGACGACTCTGCCAACGTTCAGGTCAGAACATCAGCATCTGGCTTGGGACGCGCTTGCTGGCGCCCGGCTGGGCGAGAAACCCCGCCGCATTGATAGGGACTGCGCAGCGCGGCGCTCAGCCACGCCCAAGTCGCAAGCGTTAGGCAGACTTGTTACAAGCTTAAATACGTCATATGCGCGAGCAGCGCGCGCGTTATGCCTGAAACCCTACCGTGCATGCGCGGCCGATCCGCGAGGCGCTCCTCAGGCGCTTCAGAGGCGCGCCCGCATTGCAGTGTAGTGCTGGAACAAACCTTGGCCGATTGGGGTTCAATTAGGCACTGCTGTAACGCAGCAGGCCTTCTCCTGACACACCCACGGCGGTGTAGCCACCTTTGCTTGTTTTGCCTACGGCCTTAACAGCCTCACGCTCGATTTGAAGAGCTCCTCATGACACAGAGGCGCGCCCGAATCTCCCAAGGAACTGCACGGCTGCTGTCTCACCAACCCCTGCTGCTGAGCTGCTGCTCTTCCCGGCCGCTGCCCGACAGGTGAAGTTCTGCCTGAAGTACCGGACGGCCTGGGGGCAGAGCGTCAAGATCATCGGCAGCCACGCCAAGCTCGGAAACTGGGACATCAATAAGGTGGGCGCGGCTCCCCTCGTGGCGCGCAGCTGCACAGGGGCTCGCGTTCAGGTGCACTCTGATCCGCGTTACTGAGGCCAGGAGCGCTGGCTGGGCCTCGGTACTTGGAGTGCCTCGGCGGCCAGATGTGGCAGGGCGGTGCAGGTTCATCGTGGGTCCATGCCTCGGTTGTGGCGCTCAGTTGTTGGTGTAAACGAACCCCGACCCACATGCCCAGCCGCTCCTGACGCCTGCGCCCGCGCGCCGCCCCTCGTCCCAGGCCCTGGACTTGCGCTGGACCGACGGCGACCGCTGGCTTGCGACCGTCGAGCTGCCGGCTGGCTCTGTGTACGAATACAAGTGAGCGCGGGTGCTGCCCGGATGTGTGAGCCAATACCGATCCACCTTGCTGCGCCCGACGCATGGTCCTAGGCACATGTCCCGTGTCTGCCCCGCGCCCTCGCGACACCCTTCGCACATGCACGCCAACTGCCGATCGCCCAATCCTCCCTGCCTCCCACTGCTTCTAGGTACGTGCTGGTGGACAGCAACGGCCAGCAGGCGCTATCGTGGCAGGGCGGCGGCAACAGCGTGCTGGCTCTTGGCGACCAGGACGAGCAGGGCGTCGAGGTGCAGGACAACTGGTGCGCGACGGGACCGGGGTGCAGGGACGTCCTGCAGGGCCAAGGAGACTTTTTGGACCACATGGCATGGGTGGGGTCGCAGGGGAGGACCTCGGCCCCGTGCGCGTTGGGGTCTGGGGTCTGGGGCATTGAGGCGTGCTGCGTTACTGTGGATCAGGGCTTTGTTGACCGTACCCTCACTTCTTCGATGACATCGCTGCGGCGCAGGCACAACAACCCCGGCCAGGCGGCTGTGCTGGCGAACGGCCAGACACTCACGCGGGAGACCAAGCTGCAGGCGTGGGCCGAGTAGGTTGCCGCGGGATTTGGGTTGATGGGTTAGGGGCACGCTCGCTTTGCCGCGGGCAGGGTGCGCTGGTGGTGCGCTGGGAGGGCTGTGCAGGGCCCCCAGGCTGCGGCGATGTCGCGTTCTGCACGTCCATTGGCCCAGCGAAAACTCATCTTCTCTTCGCCAGCTCCCAGCCCGCTGCGCCCAAACGTCCGCGCCCCTCCCGTTGCCTTGCAGCGAGATGAAGCAGTACCGCGCGCTCGCACGCACTGCGCAGTACGAGCTCACTCGCAAGGCCGAGGAGGTGCAGGCCTCCAAGGCGCAGGTGGGGAGGGGCACGTGAAACTTGCGCTGCTGCCAGCACGGGGCATTGGCGTGCACGTCGCGTGTTGGGGTTGGCCGCATGTCGGCCGGTGGTTGCTATCCCGTTGGGTGTCCGGTGGCACCTCCCCGTGCGAGATGTTGTGTGCGCGTGTCAGCTCTGTTCAGCCGGGCGCGTTTCAGCGTAGCCTGCGTCCGTGCGTCGCCTCGTTGCACACACAGTCACACACACCGGCGCATCGGTAACCGCTGCTCAGGTGGCGCGGCTCAAGATGGAGCTGTCCATGAGCCTCAAGGCGCGCGAGGAGCTGGAGGGGCGGCTGGCGGAGGTGGAGGCGGAGAACCTGTCGCTGCGGGCGCAGGTAGGGTGGCTGGGGTTTGTCAGCATCTGCGGGATGGTCGCCGTGGCGCCGGGGTGGCTCAAGCTGCATGCTGGCTTGCCGGGGCGGCTAGCGCACGGCATGCTGCCTTCGGACGGAGGCCGGAGCAGCTGGGCGGGGGGGCGCTGCCCACGATCTCCGCGTCCCTGCAGCCAGGCGCTGCAACTGGGCCTGTTGCCCGCTGCCGCCCCCTGTGCCCTGTAATCTACACAGGTGGCCCAGAGCCAGATTGCGATGAAGAGCACGCTGGAGGAGGCCATCAAGCTGCTGCAGCAAGGTAAATCGCGTCCTGCGCCTCGCAATCCCCGATCCGCCGTGTCAGTGCGCTGCTTCCGTGCAGTCGCCTGTTGCCGGTGCCTTGCTGCATCAGGATGGGGACAGCGGCGCATCGGAGCCTCACACGGCACCTTCGCCTGTTATTTCGCGTCCTGTGGGGTCTGGCCCGTCAGCTGCCGCAGCGGAGAGCCATGGAACCTGTTCTTGCGAGGGTTCGGGAACATGCAAGGGCCGTCACGTATCTGCAGCAGCGTGCGTTGCAGCCCAGATCTGGTGCATTGTTTTAGGCTGGTTCCGCCCCGCACCCCGCCGTGAGCCGGTTCTAGCGGAGGATTTCATGAAACGCAGCAGCAGGCGCCCGACAGCCTGTCAGAGGCCGCGGGCCTGTGAGGCTGCGCACCCGGAGCATGGCAGCTGCGTTGGGGGAGGCTTGCTTTCTCGGTGCCAGCTGCCTGCTGTGGTCGCCCCACTGAGTGTGTCCAACTTATCAGTGTGGACAGGGCTTCGGGTCTCTCTCTCTCTCTCTATGCTCACTGCTAGCGGGACGGCGTTTGAAGCTCCCGCTCCCTCTCTGCCCACCCGTTGAGACGAGCTGACCCCGTGCTCGCTGTGCTGTGCCGTGCTTGCGCCGCGCCCGCGCAGAGATCGAGGAGGGCGAGGAGGAGCTGTACGCGGGCCTGGGCGAAGACCTGGTGGCGGCAGTCGCCGGCAGCGGCGGCGCCAGCAGCAGCGCCAGCGGCAACGCCAGCAGCAGCGCCACCGGCGGCTGGGGCTGGGGGCGTGGGAAGGAGACCGAGGCGGTGAGTGTGCGAGTGGTCGGGTCCGTCCCCGTTGTACGGGGCGAGGCCTCGGCGGCCCCGACCTGCTTGAGGTCGCTAGCAGGGTGCGGGGGCTCTTGGCTGGCCTGGCTGGTGTCGTCGAGATCCGGGATGGTCGGCTAGCGGCTAGGCCCTGCGGCTACGTAACCGGGCGGCTGCACGACCCCGCGTGGCCCATGCAACATAGCCGACCGCATGCCGATGATCATCTCGCACACGGGGGGCGTAGTATTTTGCCAAGTCGCCCGCATTCACCTACTCCTTGCCCGCGTCCCGCTCCCGCACTTGCTGCCACCCGGGCAGGTCTTGGCCGGCAATGGGAACGGCAATGGCAACGGCAGCAGCAGCAGCAGCGGCGGGTCGTTTGAGCGGTTCGGGTTCCGGCTGTCCGGCGGCAACAACTTCGAGAGCGACAGCGGCTCGCCCTGGTGAGGCAGGGGGTGCTACGGGCTGCGGCGCGAGGGGCTCGTTTGCGGCTGCAGGTGGGTCGAAATGGCGGCCGCGGCGCGAGAGGACAGGAGCGGGGTTGAGGTCCGCGTCGGCGTGTGTGCGACCAGCCACCCGTGCAGCCTGGGCCGGCCGCGCACGTCACGGCCGCGGGCCGGATTAGCTTCCTTTGTTGCGGGGGAGGGGTGTGCAGTGTATGGATGGTGAGCGGGCTGGATCAAGCCCGCTAGACGAAGGGCACAGGAGCAGAGAGCGCAGGCGATGCGTTGCGGGGGAAGCCGGTCACCCTGGTCCCAGCACTCCCAGCGCTGAGCCCGGCTCGCGCTTTGCTGACCCGCCCTCTGCACCACCGCCGGGCCCCAGGTCCGACCGGAGCTCCTCCCCCAACACTGCGACATCGCAACCCGGCATGGGGAGCCACGTAATGGCGGATTGGCGCAGCAGGCTGGGGGGCCAGTAAGCGGCCGCAGCGGCGCGGCGCGGCGCTGGAAGGGCGCTGGGCCGTGGCGGCTGCGCGTGCGGGGCACACGTGGTGGTTCCGCGTGGTGCCATCGCTGCATGTGGCAGTGGGCCGCACAGGCCGCGGCAGCGGACGCAGCTTGGCCTCAAAAGGCCACTGCGCAGGTGCAGAGGGCGGCTGCGAGGCACGCGGCGGTTCCCTGGGGCTGTCCAGTGACAGCATGGGCTGGGCCCCGTCCGGCCGCCTGCTTGCCGCTGGTATGTGTGTAGGGTTGTTCGCCGTATGCTGATGACGGCGAGAGAGAAACACGCATTGTACTGTGGTCCCTGGGTTCGGCCAGGTTGTCCTGGTGAGCGTGTTCTGGTGTGGTGTGGTGTGAGGTCTCCAGCGCTGGGCGCCGCTGCGAAGGGCCGGAGAGGCGAGGCGGCGCACCGCGGGCTGGGGACGTAGGACGCGTGCCAGGCGACTGGCGAAGGGGCCGCTTGGTCTCCAGCCCTAGGCAGCGCTGGCCCAGGCGGCCAAGGGCGAGAGGAGTGTCAGCACGGCGCGACGGCATGGCGCTTTTGGGACTCAGATGGTCGCAACGCCACGTCGGTTGGTGCTTGTGGCAATACGGCAGCGCGGCGAGCGTGAGAGCGGGCAGTGTACGTTTTGCGGTGTCTTTTGTTCTGCACGTGTTGTGAGCGTGTGCGCGCTGTTGCGAGAGGGGCGGCGGTGCTGCTGTGTGCGCCGGCGGTGCAGGGTGCGCTCCACGTGATTCGGGTCGCCCGTGGAGGGGGGTTGACGACGTTTCGAGGGCCTGACTATTCCACCCGCTTGCTTGCTTCCGGCCGGGCCCTTCGCTTTCAGCCGTGCGAAGCAATAACTAACATTCGTACATGTTACTGACGGCGTGGGATGAAGATCTTATTTGGCGCCACCTTTGCGCGCTGCTTTGGGAGTTGGGTGGGGCAGAGCGAGAAAGGGCCTATCGCCCGGGGCCTAAGCGCCTTATGTCTGCATGGACGCCGCGGCGTGCCAGGCGCCTGTGCCGGTTTGTTAGAACGCATTTGGTGTAGGTGCCAGTGACCGCTAAGCCACGAGCGCGTCACGTCACGAGCACGGCAACGCGTGAGCAGTACCACCTGTAAGCCGATTGTCAAGCAGCTGGCTGTGTGCAGCTACTGAGCCCTATGACAGGAGGGGGCCTTCCGGTGCTCATGAACGTGGCGGGGCGGCTGAACGGTGCAGGCGGCATCTGACGTCCGCGGTCCCCACCCTTCCCCGGCCCCGCGCAGCTTGACCATCGTTTGACTGTTGCCACCACGTTGCCCCCAGTCGCTCTAGGAGGGACTTCCTAACCGTCGTCAGTGCAGGGCTTGAGGGCGAGCAGGAGGGCGCGTGCATGTCGTGGCTAGCAGGAGGTCCTCCTGGTGGCTAGCACCAAGCAGACATAGCGCCTCCCTAGGCAGGCGCTGCGTATCGTCCCAACCTCAACGGTGGCTGTGAGTCGCAGGGTATGTTGTGCTGCGCTTTTATCAGTCACTGGGCATGTTGTGCTGTGCTTACCGTGTGCACTGAATTGTCCAGAAGTGTTACTAAGAGCGCCGAGGGGTAAGCTGCGGGGGATGTCGGGTTGCTGTCAGCGGGTTGGGTGCACACCGTGCGCTCACGAATACCAACATTGCAGAGCTGCGTAACCAATAACATAGAAGAGCCTTGTGTTACAATTATTTGAGCACAAGCTTGAGCCTCAGTGTGCCTGAATCGTTGAATGGTGCACATTCAGAACTCGAAACCGGCTGAGGTACCCCACGAACGAGGCTCAACAAACAGTATTGATTCAGCTGCAGCAGCGACAGAGGCAACGGCTGCCTGGTGACGGTTCAGTCATTGCTAGCCTGCCGAGCGGGCCTTGATGGGACGGCGTATGTTAAAGCAGCTTACCTTACAAAGTCGATAACGCATTGGCGCATGCAGCGAGGCAGGTGCCATGGCCAGGGGTGTTGCAAGCCTTACCCTTCAAGCCGCGACGCCCGCAACCCAACGACTGCTGCCTGGTGCCCCCCCCACCGCGCTCCACAGGCATGTTGCAGCCCGTGCAGCGCAGTGGCTTGCCGCGGTCGCTCCTCCTGGCTCTGCTGCTCTCCCTCCTGGCTGCGGGGCATGGTGCCGACCAGTCCCCCCCTCCGCCGGCGCCGCCCGGTAGGACCCTTGAGTGGAAAGGGAGGCTGGGTCTTCGCCCTCGGTGTTTGCCCCATCTCCCGTTGCCAGTGGTAACAAGGTGTTCGTACAAGCTCGCCCTTGGCGTTCAACCGTGTAAACCTCACGCTTATCCGCACCCAGACAACCCATGCCAACAACCCGCGCAACCCTCACAGATGACCCCTTGTACGAGGCCGCGGCCGAGGCTGCGGCCAAGGCCCTGGGCCTGGACCTCCACATGATTCCCTGGAACCAGCCCGAGCACTGGCGCCCGCCAACCGAGGGCATGCACAACGACATCCCCGCCCTGGTCAAGCACCAGCTGGCGCTGTCCTGGCCCCTATCGGCCGAATCCACGTCGTCGGACGCGGCCGCAGGGGGCGAGCAAGCGGTGCGCAGCAGCGGCATCGCGTCCGCGCCCATCTTCTCGTTCTACACCACCACGGGCATGCAGCACGGGTGCGTTCGCGGGGATACGTCCCTGGGCGCGAGGCGGGGGCGTGCAGTGCAGCGCGTGGAAGCACGTTCGGCATCCTGGAATCATGACCCCTGACCGGCTGCCGTGGCCTCGGGGCTAGCCACTGGCGTGGCCTCGGCCGCGTGCCATGACGTGCAGCAGCGTGACCCGTCTGACCGGGGCCCCTGCCCCGCCCCCCGCCCCGTGTCCCCTGCCGCTCATTGTCCCCCTGCCAGGCTAGGAAACCACGTAGGTGAGCTGTCGCAGCGGGCGGGAGGCGGAGGATGCGGCGGTGCTGCAGCAGCACCGGCTGTGGGGTTGGGCTGGGCAGGGGCCTCGCGCCACGCTTGCGTCAACGCAGACAGTGCTTGCTGGGCCCGTGGACAGGCGTGCCCAGTCCACTCCCCCCCGCGGCTTCCCGTACCTCTCCACACGCACACCTCGCCCCTCGGTACATTGCCTCACCCCGCAACGTAGACTTCTTCAACTCTATCGCTTCGCTCATCCTGCTGGGCAGGCAGGTGGGTGCGGGGTAGCGGCATGGCCGCGTCCAGGATGACTGGTGGGCCCCACCCAGCGTGGGAAACGGCAGAGCCCCATGGCTGCGGGCCCCCTACCTCCGGACCGGCGAACACTATCGTCCTACGCTTCTCCCGGTACGTCAAGGCATTTCCTCCCACCGCTACCGCTGGTACCGGACTCTTCTGATATGCGTGCGCCAGTTACGGTACCCGGCGTCAGCGCAGCGGAAGACTTTCGCTACGGCAAGCAGCCCAGCCTGCAGGCTGGCCAGCGGACGGGCATATGCTCGGGCCGCCTTCACGCCGCTCGGCATGCCGTGCCGGGGCTCACGGCTGCAACGCGGCATTATGGGTGTGGGGGCTCAGGCCTGCGGATGGGCTGCACCTGTCGTCGGCCAGCGCCCGGCTCAGGAACCCCGTGCACGTGCAGCCTGCGGTCCCCTATGCCCGTACCGCACCCACGCATTCACGTGACGCATGCTTGTGCCGTGCCCGCTGCCGTATCAGGTGTCGTACATGGTGGCCGCCACCAACCCCGACGCGCTGACGGCCTGCCTGCACTACCGCCTGCCGTGCGGCAACTTCACGCAGGTCGGCGGCACGTGTTCGCACCTAACCCGGCAGCACGGCGAGCAGTCCTAGCATCGCACGGGGACTCCGGGGTGCCGCAGACCGCCATCCCGCGCACGCGCCTGTACACCGCAGCTGTGCGCACACGCCCAGGCGTGTGCTGCTAGCTTGCATCACTCACAGCCTGTCAAGCGGCACCTGATGCAAGCCTGGCTCGCATGCCTGACTGCCCGGCGGCTGCCGTGTCGACGCCCCTCCCCAACAGTATCACAAGTGGTCGTACCCGCCGCCCACCGCCACATGGTGAGCTGGGGAGGGCGCTCGGCTGCTACGACAGCAGCAACCGAGTCTTGTGGCGCTCGCGCCCACTTTGCACCCATGCTAAAGGAACAAGATCTTCGTGGCCAACATCGTGCTGGCGCTGCTGCCCGAGGGAGCTTTCCTGCACGTCAGCGACCACGACACGGGTATGTTAGGGCGAATCCGCCCAGCCTTCGTATCTCTGTCGATAGTGTCTATACCAGTAAATTCTATGAATAATTAGTGTTCAACCTATCGGTAGCGCCGGCATACGTCGACCACGACACGGATAAGCGGGCTGGGTGGAGCCGGCCGCCGCAGTGACCTTCGTTGGCCGCGCCAGTGCCGCGGCGCCAGTGCCGCGCTGCGCTCCTCAATGGCGGCACGCACGCAGGGCCGGTGCCGGCGCACGTCGTCGCAGCAAGCGGCGGTTGGATGCGTGGTCGTCGGGTACTGGCGGCACAGGCTGGACGAGCCCCTGCAGCGATAATCCATTGAAGCGGCTGCGGCCGCCGCCGAGTGATTGCACGCAGCAGGGGGGCTGCTGCTCTTGCCTGAAGCACGCCCTGCGGCGGTGGGGGCGGTGGGGGCGGGGAAGAGGCAACTCAACAAGCCCTCTGCGCCTGCGGGCCCCGCAGTGACTTTCTTGCCTGCGCTGCCGCCTGTGCCGCCCTCCCACGCACCGCCCCCTGCCCCTGTCCTCACCCGTCAGTCTACCTGAAGCGCATCGGCCCCACCGTACACCACTTCTTCAGCAAGGTGGCTGGGGGCCTCGGGCCATGCGTGCCGGGTATGCGTGTGCTTATGCCCAAGGAAGCCGAGAGGAGCTCCCTCAGCCCGGGAGGCCCAGTGAGCAGCTGCGGTTGCTGCTGGGTGGGC
>BDDC01000261.1:0-28341 GCA_001662425.1 Chlamydomonas sphaeroides | reverse complement strand
GCCTGCCTGCCTGCCTGCCTGCCTGCCTGCCTGCCTGCCTGCCTGCCTGCCTGCCTGCCTACCCGGGCCGGTGTGCGCCGCATGCTGCCATCTGGTGGCGCCCGTCCCGCCACCGGCACGACGCGGATGCGGCAGCAGGCCGAATGGCATGCTAGGTTGCTGTGGAACGGACGTTGCGCTGTGTCAGAGCTGCGCTGTGCCATGATCCCGCGTCAGGTGGCGCCGCACGCCGACATGACGCTCATGCGGGAGGAGGCACCGCTGCAGGTGCGGGGCCGGCCCGCGTGCGGCGCCGGCAGTGCGCCATGCAGGCTGGGGAGCAGGCTGGCAAGGGGGTGCGTGGCCGTGTCAGAAGCAGGCGGCGGTCGGGGAAGGCGGCCAGGCGGGGGGCTGCAGGAACGGCGGGCGCGGCGTGGGAGGCCGAGGGGCTGAGGGGCGGGTGCTGCACGGGGAGCACCTCGTCGTGTGTTGCCGCTGCTGCCGCCTCGCTTGGCGTTCGTGCACAGCGCTCCGAGGGCTGCTGCCCGCAGCACTGTTCAGCCTCTTGCCAGGGCTTTCCGCTTACGTGGCTCCGGGCCCGGCCCGGCCCGGCCCGGCCCTTGCAGCTGGAGGATGGCAAGCCCGCTTGGAACCACATCTTCGTCACCAACACAGGTGGGCAGGGCCGAGGTGGGCATGCAAGAACTGATGTGCATGCGCCTTCATGCCCAACTGTGTATGTGCCGTACCGTAGTGTTTCAAACTCCGTTAGTCGTCATCCCATCCCCTCACTCCGAGCCACGGGGCTCCGCCTCCGCGCTGCCGGCAGCCCTCATGGAATAGAGCCAGGCCCTTGCCCCAGAACCCGGTCCGCAGCGCTCGCCTACTGTATTCACTGCCTGCTCCTCTTCCTCCTTCTCCTCCTTGTCCCGCGACGCGCACTTGCCTGCAGCCAGTACCGCCTCGAGCGCCGCGCCATGCACCTCCGCCGCTGCCCGTTGGCCGCCTGCCGCGCTGCCACCTGTCGCGCCGCGTCGCGCTCTGTCGACAGCGCCGATCGCCGCCGCCGTCTGCGGCTTCACAGTGCGCCAGCGCGCTCCACTCCTCCCGCGCCCGCAGCACGTCGTCGCTGCAGGCCCACGACGCATGCTGCCTTTCCCGCACCCGCAACTGCTGCGCACTTTGCCCCGCCCTCGCCGTGTCCCTGTCGCCGCTGTGACGCAGGCGTTGTGTTCGTGCGCAACAACGCCCGAACCCGGCGGCTGTACGCGATGCACGCCAACGCGTCCACGGGCGAGATGCACGACCAGGTCTGTGTGGGCCATGTGGGCCATGTGGGTCATGAGCCCGCGTCGTTGGCCGCGCGCCCGCCTGCGCTTGCCCCTGCGCCTGCCCATCCTGCCTTCCCCTGCGCATCCTTTCCGCTGCCCTTGGTAAACCTCGCACACAACGGCCTGCCCGTCCCCCTGCCCCCCTGACCCATGCCCCAGGACATGTTTGCGCACATCATGCTGCGCCACTGGGTGCTGTGCTCCAGCGCCACGCTGTGCGCGCTCTACTCGCGGCAGCTGCGAGACATGGTGGTGGTGGCGCGACACAACGAGCCGCGCTACACCAACGGCACGCACGTGAGCCCGGCGGCGGGGCGGCGGTTGCGGTGGCTGCGCTGTTACTAGGCGGGGCGGCGACGCGCAACCTGCGCCCCTGCGCCCTGCGCCCCTGGCCCCGACCTGCGCCGCCGCAGGGCACGCAGCCACCGGGCGCGCAGTGCCCGCCCTGCAACTGGGCGGAGCCCAGCATTAAGGTACGCAGGCGGGGCCACAGCACGGGCAGAGCCCTGCAGGGAGCGGCCGTTGGGCGAGGGCCTGACGTGTCGCGCGGCCCCCGCAGAGGGCTGGGCTTGTGAACCGGGGCAGCCGCTGCGCTGCAGTTGCATCCTCTCTGCCAACAAACGCATCAGAAAAATCCGCCCCTCTTAGCCAACGTGACCCTCGTTGCTGTGCCCGCACAGGAGCCGTGGGGCTTGGCGCGGCGCGTGTGTACCTACGACCGAGACCACTGCGGGTGAGGCCGCTGCGGTGGCGCCGCAGGAGGGGCCTACGGCTGCGCACTGTGCCTCACCCCGGGCAGAGCTGCGGCCTGCAACCGCCTGCCGAGCGTGCGCGGCGGGGCCGTGTGGGCGGGGCCGTGGGCGGCGCCGAGGGGGCGTGGGGGCGTTGCTGGCTGCAGCGGGGACGCACTTCGCCTTGACGCTGTCGCCCAAACCCTTGCCGCTCTCCCGCAATGTGACAGCGTGCGGCAGCGCCTGTACTTCCACGCGATCTGCGACGGCGCGAAGGTACAGGACTGGGCCGTATGTGCCGTACCAACATGCGGCACCCGGCTGTTGCCATGCCGCCGGAAGCGATCCTCGGCGCCCGACCGCCATTGCCATATCGGCACAGGCATTGCCCCACCCGCCCCACCGCCCTGCTCATCCCCTGCCATCGTCACGGCCGCAGAGTGAGACGCTGCGCGGCCTGGGCACCTGGTTCCTGCGCGACGGCGACCCGGCGCATTACCGGTGAGCGCGGGAGCTGTGCATGCTGTGAGCTCGCTGCTCCACTAGCCAAGAAGCCGGCACAGGTGTGGGGTGCGTGTGAGCTGGGCGCAATGCCAAGCCTCTGCGCCGCACGCCTAACCAGTTGTGCTTCGCCCTTTACCACCACGCGCCTCGCTTTGCGCCAGGGTGAACGTGTCGGCTTTCGCGCCGCTGGGGCTGCCGTGCAAGCCGCCATACGACATGGCGCTCTTGGAGGTTGTGCCGTAGTACGACAGAGCTCTTAGTGATGAAATGGTTGGATCGATGACCTGCCATGAGGTTGGCGGAGTGTGGAGCGGAAACGCGCACGGCTGGTGTTCGGAAACGCACTAGGGGCGCTGGAAGCAAGGCTGGATGGTGCTGGACAGGCAAGACAGGCAGGAGCAGAAGGGGCCCAGAGGTGAGGCAGGGTGCCGCCGCGCGGCGTTTGCTATGTGTCGGACAACCCAGGATCGACGAAATGATGGCTGCATGTTGAAGGCTGCAGCGTGGAATGCGTGTGTTGTGCCTTGACGGCTGCAAAGCACTCCACGTGCGGCACGGTTGTTTAGTGACCAGGGCGGTGCTCCTCTGCTAGTGCCTCAGGCGGTGTCGCTGGCTGTTGTCGCCGCCGCTGGGTGTGACCATGTGAGTTCAGATAGCTGTGCGCCAACACACCTGACGCAAATGCCCCAGCAAGGTCGGGCCTCTTGCCGCCCGAGGCCCAATGCGTCGGCCCGACAGGACAAATTTTTCCTAGCAATCTAGTTGACGTTAGGGGCAACCGGCAACGACATAACGACTGGGTTTTGGACGAGCCTCTGCTGGGTCGACGCAGCCCCACGCGCGCTGTAAGAGCCGTCTGGACAAAACCTGGTGAGAAGCTTATGATCAACTAGAACGAAGTCACAAAAGGAGTATCTGTAACCTGCGAAAACGTGAATTCATTGATATCTCCTGCGTAGTCTGGGATGAAAGGTGACGGCAGGAAGGCCACAAGGCCGAAGACAGGAGTGCGGCTGTGCGGCATACCTGAGCGCGTAACGGCGCGTTATCCAGCCAAGCATGTTGAAGGGGTCCGCTGACTGCTACTGGCGCGGGGCCACGACAACCCAGCCCAACCCAACGCAACGGGAACCGAACCTGTGGAATGGGGTTGCACCTCCCGCACCCGCTGACCGGGGGGAGGTGAGACCATGCTACTACTTTCTGTAGAGGTGTACGGAGCAAGCGGCCGCGACACAGCTAGAGCGGCAGCGGCGGCGGCGTGCGTTGAGATATGCATTCCTGCCGTTGAGGCAGATCGGGCGGCTAGGTCCGGCTCGTGGGGTGAGGGCACGGATGACGGTGTGCCCGAGACCCCTTCAATAGTCTCGGGCACACCAGCTACAACCGCATAAAGACCACGGTGTTCGTCTGGTCTGGGTGGTTCTTTTGGGGGCGAGCCATGCACCCATGCGCAGCTGGGACAGGTTTACGGATACTTGTATCTACCCCAAGTCGTGAGCACCACTAGCCCCTGCTGCTCCTGACGCAAGCCCGCAACGTAATACTCGACGCACGCGGCGCTGCCCCTGAATGAGGTTCAGTCTCTGTTGACGACGCGCCTTACATGCTCAGGCCTGGCGGACCCAGCAAAGGTCCGCGCCCAAAATCGTCCACAAGCGCCCTCCGCCCATCCAGCCCCCAGCGCACCTTCACCCGCACCCAAACACACACATATCACGCCATAAGGCGCACCGTGACGGCCCCGGCCTGCGCCACTGCCCGCTAGGACGCCGCGGCTGAGCGACCAGCCACTGCCCCGTCCTGGCGGCGCAGCCAGGCGCCAGTCGTTGCCATCTGCCTGCGAACCGCTTCGTTTGTCGCCGGCCCTGAAGTCCCCCTGTCGCCCCACACCACCACAAGCGCACAGCGCTGTTGCCAGACCGGCTACAACCGCGCCGCTTACTTCTTCTTGCCACCTGCGGAGTGCAGCAACATGGTTGGGGAGGCCGGAAAGACACGTTACGTGTGAGCGGTTGCCGCTTTGGCGCCAGCCAAGCTGTGGCCCCCTAGCATTCGCCCGAGAGCCGGGCGTCAGCAGCAGCTGTCCGCAGTAAGCCTCACCAGCGCCCTTGCCCTCCTTGAGCTTGATGACCTCGCCCGAGTAGCGGACACCCTTGCCCTTGTAGGGCTCCGGCGGCCGCTGGCGGCGGATGGTCGCGCAGAAGTCGCCCACCGCCACCTTGCTGGCGCCGCTGATCACTAGCGTCGTGTTCTTCTCGACCTGCGACGGGGAGCAGCCCAGCAGCGTTCGGCTGTCGTGCCCCAGAGCATAGCCCGAGTAAGCGCACACGTCGGGCACTTCGACTGCGCGGCTGAGTTGTGGCAGCGGCCACGTGAGGGCAGGGCGCCGGCTTGACGCGGCGCAAACTTGCTCATCTGGCGAATGGCTGTACAGCGTATACGCATGCGCCTATACTACGCCAGGGCCAAGATGGCCTTTAGACGGTAAACGACGACTGAGACGGAGCGTGGCAGAGCTGATGAGCAGGGCGGACAGGGATCCGGCGCTACCGCGGGGCGTGTCATGGCTGTGTTGCGTCTAGACGAGGTGGCTGCATCGTGTCGGCAGGTTCCGGCTGACATCTGAATGCATAAATGAGCGTGCTCCAGGACTGCAAGCTAGTCGGCTACGGCGGGTTGCACTTGTAGGCCGGCAGCCACGGCAACGTGCTGCGTGGTGTGCACGCCCTCGTCCCCCATACCCACGCCCGTTCCTGGCAAAACTCACCGTGACCTTGATGCCCTCCGGAATGGCCAGAATGCGGGGCTTGCTGTACCCCACGTTGAGCGTCAGCTCCTTGCCCGCGACGGCGGCACGGTAACCCGTGCCGACCATCTCCATGCGCTTCTCAAAGCCCGTGGAGACGCCCACAACCAGGTTGTTGATGAGTGTCCTGAGGAAATTCCAATATACAGAGCTTGTAGGTAAGCGCCGGGCATCGAAGACGGACAGCAGTGTCGCAGCCACAAGGCCCTCACCGGTTCAGGCCGTGCTGGGCCATAGACACGCGGTCCTCCACAATTTTGGTGAGCTGAAGCTTGCCATCGGCCTGTGCCCAGAGCGTGCACAAGAAGCTGAGGGCGAGGTCCGCATTCTCGTGGCTGCTGCTTGTCCCCGACCACCGCCCGGCTGCGCACCTGCTCAATCTTGATGAGCGGAGAGATGGCCTGCTCAAGAGCTCCGTTGGGGCCCTGCGCAGAAGAGCGGCGTGCGCTCAGCCACCGAAGGAGGCCTCCGCGACCACCAGCTTGCGAGCTCCCACCTTGACGCGGACGTGCTGGCCTTCAATCGTGACAGTCACACCCTTGGGCACGACGATAGGAGCGCGACCAATACGCGAGTCCTTGCACACAATGGTCAGCGCACGCCGGCCGGCAGGCGCCGTGCGGAAGGGCTGCACACGCTGAGCCAGCATTTTGACAAGCTATCTATCACGACTAGGGACAGGACCAGGTCTGCTGTGGTGGCTCGACTCTCCCCAAGGTCGCCCCATGCCCGTACAATTTGCCCTTGGGGAGACGCAGCCTTCGGGGCGACTGCATTCAATAGCACCTAGTTACGCAACCTTCAAACCAGCGTTGCAAGACTTGCAGGCGATGTCGCGTTAGCAGTCTTTGCTGCGCGCACCAGAATGGACAAGCGGCCCGCCGATGGCACAGCGGATGGGACTGCGCCAGCTCCCAAGCGGGGCAGGTGCGCATGCGGCTATCCGCGCAGCTCTTGCCTACTGCATCCTGGCGATCCGGCACGCCTCGCGAGTCCTTGAAGAGGATGCTCTGCGCTCTGCCGCGTCGCTGCTTGATAAGGCAGGCAGGAAGGGGGGATGCGAGAAACATGCAGAACTCACCCTGTGTGCTGTCGCAGGTGGGAGTCCGCCCCGCCGGCAGCGGCCCCGCTCGCCCCTGTGCCGGGCGTGCCCAACGCAGCCGCTGCGGCAGCGCTAGCAGCAGCCGTTGCTGCTAAATACGCACCACCCTCAGCTGGGGCGGTTGCGGGCGTGCCTTCAGCCGCGGGCGTGCCAGGCGCTTTGCTGCCCGCGAGCGCTGCTGCCGCAGTTGCTGCGGCTGCCGCAGCCGCACTGCAGAAGCTGCCAGCCGGCGCCGTTGCGCCGTCAGGCGCACCTGGAGCAGTGCCTGGCGCGCGTCCCTCGCTGAACCTGGAGGCTCTGGAGAAGGCAAAGAAGGCGCTGCAGCTGCAGAAAGAGATCCAAGAAAAGCTCAAGTCGCGGCTGCCGCAGCTGGCAGCTAAGGTTCCTGCGGCAGCATCAGGAGCGAATGGAGCGCCGGCGGCTACGCTGGTGCCGTCAGGTGGGCAACAACCGCGCAAGAATGCAATTCCACCAAACCCAACCTGGCGCTCTGACCATCCTGCTCTTCGCCATGCCTGCTGTTCCGGCGCACTGCAGCTCCAGGCGCTGCGCCACCGCGGCCGCTGCTTGGGCTTGGGCCGGCGGCCGCCGCTGCTGCGGTCGGCGGGGCTACGTCGTCGCTGATTGGAAAGGTACGGCTGGCCGGGGGCCTGCCTGACCACGAGCCGGCGTCCCTGCACACGCTGGCTGTGCATCCAACCGCATCCCCTCTCCGCACGGCCGACGCGCTACGACGCGCTGCTCGGGGCAGGCTGGGCTTCGCTTCCGCACTGGCGCATTTAACCGCATCCCCTCCGCGCACGGCCAACGCGCCACTCTACCCGGGGCGTGCTGTGCCGCGTGTGGGGTTCTGTCCTACTTCACACGGGAGCACGCTGGCTGTGCGGGTGTGCCTCTCGCACAAACGCAACTGCCTGCTCCCTGCCCTTCCCGCGCCCTTCAGGCCAGTGGCATCGCCAGCATGCTGCCTCCGCCGCTCGTGCCGCCGCCGGCCATCCCGGCCGAGGAGGAGAACGACCCGTTCTTCGACCCGGCGCTCGCGGGCGGCGCCGTGGGCCGGCGCGGGGACCGCCGCCGCAAGGGCGGCTTTGACTTCGTGCAGCAGGGCCGCTTTGAGCGCGACGCCGAGCTATTCAGGTGGGGCCCCCGCGGCCCCAGAGCCCCGGCCGCCCAACCAAAGCAGCCTCGCTTCCCCGCCGCGCTGTTCTGGCCTCACCGTGTAGGCGCGGCCAGCGCCCCTCCGCTGTCTGGTCCCGTTTGCATGGCGCCTGCAGCGACACACATCAGGCCGCCTCGCCCCCAGCGCCCGCCCGCCCTTCCCCGACCCTGTGGCGCAGGCTCAAGGCGCACCTGGGCTCCTCGGCGTACCGCCGCGGCGTGCCCCGCGTGAGCGGGCCGCTGGGCGCGCCCAGCCGCCTGCACTTCGGCGGCGCCGCGGGCATGGACGCCAACCTGGTGCCGCTGGGCCAGAGGGAGCCGTCGCGGGAGTCCACGCCCGCCCCTGAGGTGCGCTGTCGCACGCTGCAGTGCCCTGCCTCGTCCGCCCAGTCGGCCAACCGCACCGCAGCGCAGCGCGCCTGTGCCGTTTTCACCCACTGGCCCTGTCCGTGAGCTATGGTGCCGCCTTGGTCGCGGCGTGGCGTGCGCGTGACCTTGGGTGCGGCGGCGGCGCTTGTACCGTGTGCCTGCCGCCTGCAGGCGGAGCTTGCGCCGGCGGTGGAATGGTGGGACCGCGGCCTGCTGGCGCACGCGTCGCTGGAGCAGGTGGGCTGGCCGTGGCGTGGTGCAGGGTGGCTGGACGGGACCTTGTCGCCTCGCCGCCCCTGCCTTGCGACGCGCGTGACATTGACGCACCTACCACGCGGCATGGCGCCACCAACCAGGATGTGCCCGAGCTACCCGCGGACGTGCTGCCGCCGGCGCTGCCGTCGGCTGATGGGGACGTAAACGGCGACGCAGACATGGCGGAGGCGGGGCCCGACGGCGCCGCCGCGCGGCCCCCGCCGGCGCCGCCCACGGACGTGCAGCGGGCAGAGCGCGCTGCGGCGCTGGCGGCAGCGGACCGTGCCGCGAGCGCGGCGGCGGCGGAGGCGGCGGCGGGACGGCTGGGTCCCTTTCAGCTCAAGGAGGCGCGGGTGAGTGAGCTGTATGCGCGGAGTGGACCCAAGCCGCAACTGAGTGGGCCGCTTTCGCCGCTTCGCCCCCGCAGCTCACCATCTACGTGGAGCACCCGGTGCCGCTCGACCCGCCCGCCGAGGCGCCGGCGCCGCCGCCCCAGCCGCTAAAGCTGACGCAGAAGGAGCTCAAGAAGCTGCGGACGCAGGTGCGATTCCGCACCCGCGATCTGCTGCTGCGCCCGAGCTGCTATGAGTTGTCCGGGGCCCTGCCTGGAGCGCGGTGGCATTCAGCCCTGACGCCCCGCGCCCCTACCGCGCAAAGAACGAGATGAAACGGATGCGCGCCACCACTGTTTACGCTCTGCAATGCACCCTGTCGTCCCCTGCCGTGCAGCGGCGCCTGGCGAGGGACAAGGAGAAGCAGGAGCTCATCCGCCAGGGTGGGTGCGGATGGGGCATGGCTTGGCCGCTCTGCAACTCCTGGCCTCCTGAGCGCCCTTGGGCCTCGGCCGCCTCTCCCCAAGCCTGCTGTCGGCGCACCCGGTCCCTGCGGCTTGCTTGCAGCGCCCGGCCCGGCCTGCTGCGGGTGCGCATGCCCATTGATACCTCCAGTTCTCTTTGGTATATCTGTGCGGGCTTGCAAGCAGAACCCCAACCCGCGCGTCCCGCTGCCGCCAGGCCTGCTGGAGCCGCCCAAGCCCAAGGTCCGCATCGCCAACCTGCACCGCGTGCTGGGCACGGACGCGGCGCTGGACCCCACCGCCGTGGAGAAGGAGGTCCGGAAGCAGATGGCGGAGCGGCAGGCAAGTGGCGCGCGGCTGTTCCAGCCGGGCCGGGCAGAGGGTGCGCGCCGCACATGCCGCGGGGCTGTTCAAGCCGGGCCCGAGTGCTGTCGGCAGTTGTCAGTTGGGAGGGCTGCGTGCCGCGGGGTGCGTCTGGAGGCGGCATCGTGCAGGCCTGGCGCGGCCGTGCGAGAACACCGACCACACGCGCATCGGTGCTCGCAGGCGGCGCACGACGACCGCAACCTCGCTCGCAAGCTCACGCCCGCCGAGCGGCGCGAGAAGAAGATGAAGAAGCTCTTTGGCGCGACAGCCGTCGAGACGGGCGCCGCGGAGGTGGGCGGTCGCGGCGGCCGCGGCGCTGCGGCGGCCGCGGCGGCTGCCGCCGCCGCCGCGGCCGCAGCTGGCGTGGACGTCATCTGCTCGGTGTACCGGGTGGGCCGGCTGACGGACAACCAGCACAAGTTCAAGGTGGACGCCAACGCGCGCGAGAACCACATGACAGGTGCGAGGGGCGCCGGCGCGTGCAGGAGTCGGCAGGGTACGCACTCAGCTAGCTAGGGGGCCGCTGACGCTAGACGCGCGCGTGTTCTTGTCGGCGCTGCTTTACGCTGTCTTGCGCCGCAGGCCTGTGCGTGGTCTCGGACGACTTCTGCTTGGTGGTGGTGGAGGGCGTGGAGAAGGCCACAAAGCGGTGAGCCGCATGCAAGGCCCAGCCGCTCATCTCGCAGCATCGGCCGTGCCTGCGTTGCCGAACATGCCAGCGCGGCGCTGCTGCAGCCAGCGAGCCAGTGCGCCCTGCTGCCGCCGCCACTGCGCCGCAGGTACCTGAAGCTCATGATGCGCCGCATCGACTGGTCCTCCGCGCCCGCGCACGGGCGGTCGGGGCCGGACGCGGCCATGCACGACGAGGACGAGGACGAGGAGGAGGCGCCGCCGCCCAACATATGCACGCTGGTGAGCACTGGGCGCCAGGCGCCCGCCGTGTCTGGGCTGGGCTGGGCTGCTGGGTGGTGCGCTGACGAGCCGTCACGAGCCGCGCCGCCCGACTCGGTGCCCTGCCCCCCCCCCCGCACCATGCGCCGCCTCCCCCGCAGGTGTGGCAGGGCACCGTGCTGCGCCGCTCGTTCGGGGCCTTCCGCATCGAGACGGTCCGCTCCGCGGGCGCCGGCCGGCAGCTGCTGGAGGACGCCGGAGTGCCGCACTACTGGGACGCGGCCGCGGCGGCGACCGAGGGCGAGAGCGTGGCCTACACGCTGTGAGCGGCTACCGCCGGACCCGGTGGCTTGGCCGCGCCGGCGCTTGGGCTGGGGGTTACGTGCACGGCGTAGCGGTCCGCGACAGTGGGGGGCGGGGGGCAGGCGTGCGCGATCCGTGGGAGCGGAGGTCGTGTCGGAGCGTGTGTGGGCGGACTGCAGGGCCTGCCGGCGGGGCAGACTAAAGAGCGCAGGGGCTGCGGGTGGGTGGTCTCTGCTCCAGGTCGCTTTGTCGCCTGAGTGCCACTGCGCTCGACCCACGCTCTGGCCCTCGCGACGTGCTCCGCGACACGCCCTGGGGGCACTTGTCGCGGAGCCGCGGCAGGTGGCTGCACACCAGCGGCCCGGGGCCGCGGCGTGTGCCATCCTGCACCTTGCCGGGCCCGCTGGCCGTGGCGGTGTAAGGCCCGCCCAGACGTCCCCGCGGCAACGCTATGCCGCGTGCTTTTCGCAAACTGATTCAGAGCCCAGGCCCAGGATACGCTCTGCGGGCCGTGCTCGCAGGTTCGCCAATGAAGGGCCGTACCCAGCAGCCGCGGCCTCCTGGTCCCAGCCTTTGTTCTCGCCCGGCCGCAATCCCCCACCTGCAAATGTGCAGACTTTTTCGTAACGCAAGTTATACGTGTGCCCAGTAATACATCTGCCCCGGCGGTACCGGTGCTGGGGCTTAGCGGTGCGAAACGCAACGTTGCATCCTCACAGCTGGTGCCCCCTCCAGCGCATCACCCCACAATGTGAATCAGCCGACTTAAATCCATGCCTACTACTGCACCGACCCCCCGTCCGCCGATGTATGGGTCGCTTGCTTGCGTCATGCATCTTGCGTTTCTCTGCATCAAATCCAAGGTATCCACTGTGCGCCTCACCAAGCAGTACGACACCTGTTACCCGCCCTGCCGCACCCTGCCACACGCGCATAGCCAAGACTCGCACCCAGGCTCATACCCAGCTATTTCCCCTTACTTGGTGCCTCCGTCTACCGGAGCCACGCAACGACGTTGCTGAGGCGGGCCCGACGTAGATCAGCGCGCCACCCCAGCCAAGGCCACGGCGCGTGGCCCAGCCGCAGCGCGCAATGCCCGCCGCCTCTCCCGCCCGCGCGCGGCCTCGCAGAGATGACAGTACAGCGACTCCACGCAGCCCCTGCGTCCGCCGTGCGTACACGTACAGGCATGGTGGACAGCAACGCCGCCCGCCACCAGGTGCTGGGTGGTGGACAAGTGCACAGTGCCAGCCTCAGCCGTTTGCAGCACACTGCTGCAGCGAGCATGGCCCGCAGGGGCCGGCGGTACTCAACACTTTGCAGCGCATGCAGCCCCACGCGGCAGGGGCCCTGCTCCTGGCCCCGCACATCTCTGCCCCCGCGCTGCCGTCGCTGGCATTCAAGCCCGCGCATACAACAGAGCCAATCACCAGACAGCGCCGCCTGCCTGGCCCTGCCGCCGCTCCATGGCTCCCTCGGCCCCCGCCCTACGCATATGTAGTGCGCCACTCGGCCGGCGGCTGCGCGATGGCCCCCTGGTCGGCGAACGCGAAGATGCGCTGCATGTGGGGCTTGAAGAACGCCGTCAGCCGGCTGATCGCCACGGAGAAGGGCCCGTCGCCGTCCGTGACGTTGGCCAGCTGCGCCACGGGCCGCACCTCGCCTTGCGCCTTGGCGCACTTCCAGCTCTGAAGGAGGACAAGGCGGATGGGGGAGAGGAAGGGAGGGTTCGTGTCAGGCAGGCGGCCGCGCTTCGCCATGCGGCTTCCAGGCGCGCTTCCAGCTTTGCATGCATAGGGTAACGCACGAGCGCACGGCATGGCGGCGCGCAGTTCGGGCTCGTTGGCCGGTAGCGGCTCGGTGCGCGTGCACGGCCTCGACGCCAAGCCCCAGTAGCTGCTCTTGCCAAGGCCTGGCATGCAAACCCCTGGGGCGCTAGCCAGGGAGTACCCCCTGCACGGCAGCGCCGTGTGCGTTTCTGTCGTTAAGGTGCCAGCCAGCCAGCACCGCAACCGCAGCTACGGTGCCGTACTTACGTAGCACTCGCGGCTGTTGAAAACCATCTTGGCCCGGGTTTCGTCGTACTTGTGCGGCGGCGCGCCCACGTACGACTCGACCCGCTTGATGACCTCCATGGGCTGCTCCGCCATCTGCTCCGTGTACAGCACCAGCACCTGGACGACCACAACACATGTGCAAGGATGAGACACGATGTGGTGAAGCGGTAAGGGTACGGTTTCATATAGAGCGGCGACACGCGTTGTCCTCAGCGCGCGAGCACGCAGAGCGCCGGTGTGCGAATACCTTGCGTTTGCAACCAATGAATGGGCTGTTTAGGGTCCCGCCGACCCACGACCCACATTGTCCTTGCCGAAGTGCGCCAACCAGTTCTCAACAAAGCCGTCGTACACGCTCCAACCGATGATGTCTGCGGAGCGCGTGGGGAAGCGAGGAGTCAGCGTCACGAGCATACGCAGCCTCGCCACCGACCTGCCGCAGCGCAGCGAGCCCGGCGCACTCACTGTTGCGCGTGTAGCACTGCATCTCCATCCACGCGCCCATGCTCAGCCCGAGGCCCCAGCCCACGAAGCCGCCCGGCGCGGCCGGCACGCTGCCCGGCAACTTGAAGAAGCTGGCGCGGTGCAGGCAGCTGTTGATTTCGCCCAGCTCCAGGTCCACCCACGACGCAAAGGTGTGGTTGGCGACCTGGGGTACGGTGGAGTTGGCAGGATACGGCAGCGTCCGGCAGGGTATGCGGCAGGGTGTGGCATTGCACGGCACCGTGACGCAAGGGCACGGAGATCATCTTAAGGCGCATGTGTTCGGACTGTTGCGGACTGCCGGCAGCTGGCGTCGGCAGGGTCGGCGCGCGTCTCAAACCCTGCGTCCACTTCTTGGCGGGGCCCGGCGGTGCAGGCGCGTGGCTGTGCCCTGCCCCCCGCGGGCCGCTAGGGCCGTGGCTCGGCTCCAGGGGATCAGCCGGACAGCCTCGCGCTCCGCCAAATGCTAATTCTATTGGGGTAGCAGTTCGCCGAGCAAGAGGGACTAATGCGGAGATGTTGGAGGATGAGAGCGAACGCCCTAGCTTGGGGGTTGGGGCACGGCACGGCACCACGCGCACCACGGTCCCGTACCCCCAAGGCGCCATGGAGAGCGTCGCCGAGGTGGGCGCCCTGCCCGCGGCTCCGGCGGCTCATGCGCGCTAGGGCCCCGGCCGCCGGGTGCGTGTCGCGGAGCGGCCGCCCGCCGCCGCGCGAGCAGCGCGCCTCGGCGGAGGCAGCCGAGCGACGACAGCCCCGTCGCCCGCGCCCATGAACCCTTGCGAGCCGCCTTGTGTGGCACACCCTCCGGTCGCGGCACGGCCTCGCCTCCCACACGCCCTCCCCGGCCGCGCACCAGCTTGTGATACGGCAGCGTGGCGGAGCGGCGCTGCTCCAGGAAGCGGCTGAGCGAGCGCTGGATGGGGTCGCGCAGGATGACGATGATCTGCGGCGCCAGGCAGGGCGAGAGGGGACCAGGGCTCTCGCTGGCCTGGTTGTGGACGGCTGCGCGAGCATGGGGACATGACGCACCCGCCCACCGGGCCAGAACGCACTCGCCCCTGCAGGCCACACAGAGGGCCGTGCAGGCCAGCCCCACCGGTGCGCTGCCCCAGCCGCCTGCCCGCAGGCCCGCAGGCGTGCGACAAGCCGCCGGCGCAACCTGGCCTGGGGCGGGCATGGCGCCGGCCCCGCGCGCCACCCGGGCCCCTTAAAACCAGCCGTGCGGAGCGCACAGACCGTGCGCCCCGCCCACCTTGAGCTTGGGGTTCAGCATCTTCATCGAGAGCGGACAGCACAGGCAGGAGAAGTACGTGGCGGACCAATCGCCTGCGGGCCCAGGGCGAGGCATGTTGCGTAGCCCGCGATGGCGGTGCCCGCTGCACACTCTTCGTTGCGGCCGTTGCGGCCGTTGCGGCTGTTGCGGCCGTTGCGGCCGTTTGTGCAGGCAGCGGGGCTCTCCATAGCCCTTGGTGTGGCGCCATGGCGCCGTACGGCCGCCCTATCGACAAGCTGCCGACCCTCTCCATGTGCGCTGCCAGCGGCGCACCCGTGGCGGACACCAGCGGCCAGCGTTGCTCCCCGCGTCCGCCCTGCTCGCCACCACCCGCCGCGCGCCCGAGCCCCGCGGCTGGCGGCACCCACCGATGATGAGGTCGGTGCGGTTGCGGCGGAGCCGCTGCAGCGAGGTCGCGCGCTGGTAGTCCTCAACCTGGGGCAGGCGGGGAGAGGGAGGAGGGAAGGGAGGGCGTGGGGAAGGGAAGCATGTTTAACATTTAGGGCCGCGCGTGTGCCTGGGTGCGTGCTGGAGGCCCGTCACCTGCCCAGCAGGAGGCGGCGAAAAGGCACGTGATTACGACCGCGGCGAGGCCTGGCGCAGTTTGCGCGTGGACGCGAGGCTGGTGCCCTCCGCGCGCTGGTCAGGCGGGGGTTGGAGTGGAGCTAGGGCACATCCCAGGAAAGCGGCAGCGGCACGAGGCCCCTGGCCCCTGCATGGGCGCATCCAGCGCCACGTCCGGCGTTGGCGGCGGGCGGCGCAGCGTGCAGCGCAGGGCGTAGGAAGGATGGCTGGCGGGGCGCTGAAGCGCGCAACCGGTCCCGAGACCACACCGACACCAGCACCATGGCCGTGGCTTGGGGTTGCCCACATGAACAGAGCTGCAGGGGCCGTGCCCCCACTCACGTGGTTATCACACAGAGTGCTTCTGGGGTTCTCGCCGTTCCACCACATTTGCTCCTGCAGGAGAACAAGAGGCCGGCCGCCAGGGGGCATGGGCAGGAGCGGCAGGGGCCACGGGTCAGGATGAGGTAGTGAGGTTGAGGGCCGCCGCCGCGCGGCGTCTGCGCCTGTGCCCTAGGGATGTGA
Organism: Chlamydomonas sphaeroides; assembly: GCA_001662425.1. NCBI lineage: Eukaryota > Viridiplantae > Chlorophyta > Chlorophyceae > Chlamydomonadales > Chlamydomonadaceae > Chlamydomonas > Chlamydomonas sphaeroides. The sequence goes on along the minus strand of BDDC01000261.1, from coordinate 12,842 downwards.
CCAGCTAAGGGCCAGCAACACGCGGTCAGCGACGCGATGGGCCTCAGCAATCCGCGCGGCAACTAAGCTGCATGTCGTGGGGCGCGCGGCGGCGCCTGCGCAAGGGAGCCCAGCCCCCAGCCCCCTCCCCACCGCCTGCCCCCGGTCCCGCAGCTGTCCAAACCGCCTCCCAGCGTCCAACCAGATGACTTGTCTGTCCCAGCTCGCGACCAGGGCGGGCCGACTACCGGCGATGCAGCAGCTGCTGCTGCCGTTGCGGCGGCGGCCTGGGATATCTTTCATCCCCCAGCACCAGAAACGTGGCCAGTTCCCCCCGAGACCTCTGTTGCGGCTGCGCAAGTGGCCGAGGGCCAGGGGCCGGCCCGCCGCGAAGTGCCGCGCGCTGGCAGACCGGCCCCGTCGGCAGCAGGCACGCCGGCCGTCTGCTGTGCGGCGGATGTAAATTGGAGCTGTGATCCAACGCGATCGAAGAGTACAGGCGGGCGCGCGAGGAGTGGGGCGCGCTGGCGTGTTGTGTTGCTGGCGACGGCGGCTGTAGGCGCTCAGTGGCCAAGGACGCGGGATGCTGCTGGCTGTCGCGTGCGGCGACAAAGCGTTCGGGCACAGAGGCGACGGCGGAGGGGCTGGAGGCTAGCTGCACGGCGTGAGCGCCAGGCGCCAGCAGCTGTCCTGCGGGGCCCCAACAGCCTCCACTCTGCGAGCTCACCTTGATGTGGCTGACCCAGCTGATGACAGGGTTTTGAACCATGTTGTTCCATAACGAGCTAGTACCGCACTGCGCAGGAGAGTTGCAGGGCGTTATGCATGCTCCGTGACATGGGTTGGGGGTCGGGGGTTGGGAGAAAGGGCGCGCGTGCTGGTGCCAGGGGCGAAGGGCCGAGGATGGGAGTCGGCGGGCGAGCAGAGGGCACGCTGAGCTCCAAGTATGCCGTGATAAATCTAGAAGCATATTACCGCGCCTCGAATAGCATCAGGACTGTCCTGCAAGCGCGAGACAACATGCAACGGTGCATGTACCTTCTGCTGTCCCACGACGGCATAATCCAAAGGCGCATATAGTTTCTCCACGGGGAAAGGTTGATCAGTTACATTGATGTAAGTGCTCTGAAAATACTCAGAATTGGCTGTGTGAAGAGACGCAGAGCAGAGAAGCGCGACTAGCAGAGGAGCGAGCATAGCGCAGCAACGACGCTTTTGCACTCGCTGTTTGTGTGCGCGCAAGCCAGGTTGCCATCGGCTGGGTACGTGGTCCGTCGGGCTCCCGGGACAAACGTGTCTCCCCTCCCCGCGGTTTCCCCTCGCCTTTTTCTGGGGCAGGCCCCGCCGCGGTCCCCGTGCCGCCCTCCACGCAGTCAGGTGGGGCTGGGTCGGCCTCCCCCCGGCACGCCCAGCGCCCGCCCGCAGGTGCGCTTGCCCACCTGCCGCCGCGGCAGGTGGCGCGGCGGCGCCTGCTGCCGGCCTCGGTCCTCGCTTCTAGTGCTTCGCTCTCCGGCCGGCCGCCTCAGCACCTCCGACTCACCGCTCCGCCGTCCGCCCAAATTGTCTACGTATCCCATCCGTCACATGTCCGCATACGGCCATCCACTTTAACGTGGGGCGGGGAGCTGGCACACAGCCCTCCCCCCATCCAGCCCCTTGACCCCGATCGGATGGTGCTTGACGCATTAGATGGGATAGTCTGCTGCTGTTCCACCCTGCTTGCCGTCCTGGTTGTTGTTCCACCTCTACTTGCTACTTACTGCGTTCAAGCCCGGCATAGCCCATGGTACAACCATTGCCCGACAGGCGCCGACCTCACGAGGATCAGCATTCGCCACACCGCTTGGATGAATCCCGCGAGCTTTATAAGACTGATTACTAGCAGAACTTTCACCGGCGAGGCCCACTACGACGCCGACGGCGCGGCCTACATATATCATACCACTTTCCCCCCTTGTCCGACCCCCGCCGCCCGCCGCACACTTACAGTCCCCGGTGTTGACCGCCTGCCGTGAGCCGAGGACCCAACACGTGCCACCCCTCCACCCCAGCACGGCCGGTGTCCGTCCCCGGTCTTTGCTGCGGGTGGCTGGGGAACGGCATTCATCCCTCCGCCCACCCGCTGCATGCCATATGACCGCATGCCCGCCGCGTCCCAGGCGCCGTTTCCCGCATGTCCGTCCGTCCGCCCACCCGCGGCATGCCATTCGTCCATCTGCGCACCATGTCGTCCTGTTCGCCGACGCGCGCATCTGCCGCTGTTCGCATGCGGCCCCCTGTGGGCCCCCGTCTCGCCACTGCCCGGCGTCCGTGTGCCCCTTGTACGGCGCCTGCCCCCCCTCCCTCCGTGTCGCCCTCGCAGGCTCGGATGCTACCATACCACACCTCCGGCGGCTGAGTGGGGTCTGCTGTCTTCTGCTTCCTACTCGCTCGTCGCTGGTCGCTCGTCGCCATGTTGACGCCTACTCTCCCTTGCCTCCGGTCGCCGCCTTTCTTGCTTCAGGTAACCATAGGGATGCTCTGGGTGGGCTGGGCATTACCTGACGCCGCCGGAGGTGTCCACGACCACTTCTGCACTCTGCGTCCGCGGCGTACGTCGGCCCGGCGTCTCAGGTACCCCGCAGGTAACTCGCAAATTGCTGCTTTTTGCTTTGCTGCTGTGCTTGCCTCGCCTCTCAGGCCACGGTGTGTATCCGGGCGGGAATGCGAGGTAACCTGTTTTCTCTTTCCTTCTACACCTCTTTGCGCCACGCTCCACACCCTGTGTCTCACCACCCCGTGTCTCCCGGCCACAACCTGCATGACGCCGTACAATGCCTTCTTCTGACACCCTGCCCTCCCATCCTACCGCCGCTCTTGGCCCGTGCAGGCGCCCAAAAAAAACAAATTCGCGAACGAAGGCAGCACAGTAACCGGCACCAGAGTGCTGAGACCACCGGCCCCTTTCGTACTGTGCTACCTGTGTATTGCCGCCTTGTGCGCCGCGGCGCCAGCATGCAGTAGTGCCACATGAAAGAGCAGCGTACACGTGATGTGCCAGCGTCGCCCATGCCATACGGGCTTCGGGGTGTGGCCCCTTGGGTTTGCCCGCCCCGACCTCCTTCACCGCCGCCGGCCTCGGTCTATATAGCACCACTAGCTTCGGCTGCTCACATGCCTACTGTGCTTTCCCACGGTACCGTGCGCCCCTGGGTCAAGTCAGCCTAGTGCGACCTCGACCGAGGCTGGAGCGCGGCCACGTGCTGTCTGCCTGCACTGCTACGTCACTGGACGCGCTGTTGCGCTGGACGCGGCCTGCGCTCTACCGCCGCGCCACGCGGCGAGGACGGCGACCTGTGACGGCCCCCTCTGCCTCTGGCGCTGGACCGCCGGGGCTGGACTGGCGCTTGTCCGCACAACAACAGGGCTCGGATCTGTGCTCGTGGTCGCTTTGTCACCCTTTGTCTCACTGCGCTGCGCTGCGCCCACACCCTGGCCCTCGTGACATATCGACATCCTCCGACCATCATTGCACGGCGCGGTCGTGGTGGGCCCCTGCTGGTGGCGGTCGTGGTGGGCCCCTGCTCTTCTGCCGCCGACGCCCAACCACCGCCCGCGGTGGCCGGGGCGACACCACCAGCGGAAAGAACTGCAAGAGAGAGAGAAAGAGGTTAACTCCCGCCCGGATATACACCGAGGCATGAGAGGCAAAGCAGGCAGCAAATCAACGAAGCACAAAGCGCAATGAGCAGCAAATTGCAAGTCACCTGCGTGTTACCTGCCGCTAGGGTATGAGGTGGCGAGGTAGGGCCGCGGTCGCTGGCATAGGGAATGATACCGCCGTGGACACCTCCGGCGGCGTTGTGCAGCACCCAGCCCGCCTACTGCAGTCCCATGGTTACACCGTCGGTCGGTATGCGGACCCAGCCCCACCGGCCTGCGTGGAGGGCGGCATAGGGACCCGCCACGGGCGGCAGATGGGCGCTGGGGGCAGGTGGCCCGTGGCCGCACCCTGCGGCGCAGCCGCTCCCCTGTCGCCGGTGCGTGCTCCCGCCCGCAGGGTGGCAGTGAAGCCGGTCGGCTCAGAGCCCCCGCTGCCGGGCGTGGCCCCTCGCATCTTCTTCTGTCCGGAGCGCCCACCGTCGCGTGCGGAGCCGCGGCCGCGCGCAAGGGAGCGAACTGTGGAACGACGCATGCATGCCCAACCCAGTGGTGGAACTGAACGCGGAGAGGGGTCCATGGCTGCATGCGTGTTTGTTCTGGGATATGCGCCAATGAAACGCTGACTTGATAATGGGAAGGGAAGCAAAGAAGGCGGCCGTGAAGCGGGAAGGTGGAAAGTTGGGGAGGGCATGGCGGCATGAGGAATAGGAGGTGGGCCTCCAGCGCGGGCTGAGGGGGAGGCGGGCATGGCGGTAGGAAAATGGAGCGGGCTGAGTATGGTGAAATGGAGAAGCAAGCGCGGCGGGCACGGCCATCGCGGCGCTAGCTGACGGTGCGGTTCGAAAAAAGGGTGACAATCTGCAAGCTGCGAACGCGGGGGGAACGAGGTGCTGACAGGTGCGGATGGGGTACGTGCAAATGCCGTTTCCGACGGCGGGTGATGTGGTGCGCGTAGTCTTCCTTGCAAACATAGCAACCATAGAAGCCGCTTCGCCTTCACAGGATGCCAACGACGACGTCGCATTATTAATCATTTGAGGAGTGCCGAGCGTAGAGCGCAGTCCTGAGAATTGCTACATCTGATACGTTGGGCTTGCTAGTCGTTGCGCTGACTTCGCAACACACCGAACTAGGTGTGACTTGACTTTGTCATCAGTCTGCCAGGAACGCCATTTACAATAGCATGGGGACGAATGCGTATCGCAGCCGACTCGTTTCAGCGGGAATGCAGCAAGCAACTCGTCCTTGCGCATAAACCTGACGATGTGCGTACCCTTACCCCTTCACTTTCTCCCTGCACTGAGCTACAGTTTCCGTTATTCTTGTTTCCCCTGCAGAAAACACGCCTGGCACCGGAAGTCCACGCAACGCGCGCGCGCGCGTCAACCAGATGGAGCGGAAGAGCGCACGTGCGCCCAGGGCGGCGATAAGGGCAACTGCTGTGCTGGCGTTTTTGGCATGCGTCCTAGGCGCCGCGACACCAAAAACTGCGTCGGGCAACGGACGCAGCACCTCTGCAGGTCAGACGGGAGCCAAGGGCGGAGCCAGCGCGGAGAGTCACGGGGCTGGCCATGCCGAGGGGGTGTCGGAGTGCATGAAGTTCCGCTCCTCGTGCGCCGCCGGTGACTTGTGCGCGGCGTGACGACCGAGCCGTTTGCGACGATGAAGCCTGTGTGCAGGGAAATCCTCGCCGGCCAGTTGATATCTGCAGTGGCACAGTAGCTCCGTGCCATTGCTGCTCCACACCAATGGCTGCAGCGGCCCCTAGTGCCCGCCCACTCCCGCCGTGCTGAGACCACACCAGCCACGCTCGCCCACCCGCCCGCTCGCCCACCCGCGCCCACAGCGGACGGTGCCGCCGGTGCAAACCAGCTGCCGTACACGCGTCTGCACGGCTACCAGCAGAACCTGATGAGCGACCACGACGGCGGCGAAGACACGGCGCAGTGGGCAACAGCACGGGGCCGCAAGGCGGACCTAGCCGGAGTGGGTTACTCCACAGCAGCGGCGCAGAGGGGTGCGTCATTACTGCGGGGCTACTGCTCGAGGTACATCCACACGCCAAGTCGTCCCGGGTCGTACCGCGCTGGATGAGACAAAGTGGAAGCTGCCGGAGTGCCGGTACCAGCAGGAGCTCACGCCTGGCCCGCCCCGTGCGTACCGGGCACTGGCGTACACGTTTAAACTCCCCACCCTGACCCACTTCGGCACAACGCACACGCCGTCCTCATGAATGCACACACGCCGTTGCTCGACTGAATGAAAGCGGTTGTGATTTCCAGTTTGCCCCTCCACCACACCCTGCCTCAGGACACGATGCCTCAAGCCAACGAGCCCGTAGCAGCGCCCGCGCCTCCCAGCGGCAGCAATGTGAGTGTTGTGATGCAGGCATGGCATGCCCGCCTGACAGCGAGCCAACGTCGATGTTGGTGGGCCCCCGCGTCGGCCTCTTGCGAGCGGCGCTGCGCCGGGCGATTGCAGCTCTCTGCTTCCATGGGCTAGCGTCCAGCTGTCCTGCCCGCCTCCCTGTTCCGCGCCCCGGCTGATGCGTGCCGTCGCTCGTCACCCTGCGCCCCGGCGGCCCTGCCGCACCCCACCCGTTGCAGCGGCCAAGGACGCGGCCCGTGTGGCGGGAGCTCGAGGGGCGGCCCGTGCGGCGGGAGCTCGCGAGCTGCTGTACGACCAGCTGGCTGTGCTCTTCGACGACCCCGCCTACAGCCTGCAGCGGCCGCTCACGCCGGAGGTGGCGGCGTCCATGGAGCACGTGTTCGACAGCCTGCGGTCCATGGGCGCGCGGGGCACAGCGATCGACGCAGATGCAACCCTGGGCCGAGGAGATTACGGGGACGGCGGCGCTAACTATGCACTGATCGCGCAGCGGAACGTCCTGGCTGGATTGCTGGGGCCGTCGACCTCGACCGGCGAGCTACTGGCGGCTCTGCAGCGCATTTTCACATCGTACTTTGACACGCTACAGCAGCAGGGCGAGCTCCAACAGGCGGAGGAGGAGCGGGCCGCTGGGTCGGCCCATGGGGTGGACGCCCTTGGCCGTGGAGCCGCCCGTGTCAGCATCCTCACGGGCGTGAGCCTCTTCATAGCTGGCGTTGGCGTGGGTGTGCTGGGTGTGGTCGTAGCGCGGCGCTGCCGCTGCAGTGATGCCGCCGTAACGGCCACAGCCGCAGCTGCTGCCACGTCCGTGCCGAGCTGCCGCCGCGGTGGGCTTCTGCCCACGGGCCTTGTCCCGAGCAACGCTGCAGGTATGCGCTGGCAGGGCTGCGGCGGCACCGGAAGCCGTGGCTGCGCTCGCGACTGCAATGGCCTCGAGGCTCCACTGCTGGGCCAGGAGGAGAGCGGGGGGCTTTAGGACAATGACGGCTTCCGTTGGGCGGAGACGGGCGTGCAGAGAGCAGGGGGGCAACTGGCGGCGGCATAGACGGCGCTGAGGCGGTGCGGGTTTGCAGGACGTGCGAGGGACGCAGTGTGTGCTGCAATGGACATGTATGCTTCACTTGAGTTCAATCATGGTTACGTGCTTATGTTGCGCCCTATCGGTTGCCCTTGCGTTACGCGGGTACGACTCGGCGCCGGCCTGTGTCCCCAGAAGCACCATATATTTGCAACCCCCTAACCCGCATAGTACCATCTTTGTCCGAGGAAACGTAAAGGCGGTGATTGACGTTGCCCCGACTGCTGAAACACAGCGCCACAGCTGGCTGTAGCTGCTGGCGGGGCTGCGGCCAGCCGCGGCGGCACACCATGGGCGGGGGAAGTCAGCAACGTGCGCCCGCAGCCCTGCATAAACCTCCCCAGCTGCGCATGGGTGCATGGCTTGCCCCAAAAAGAGGCCACCCAGACCAGACGAACACCGTCGATCATTATGCGGTTGTCGCCGGGGTATTTAAGGGGTCTCGGGCACACCGAATTTCCGTGCCCTCACCCCACGGTCCGGACTTTGCCGCCCGGACTGCCTGAAACGGCAGGAATGCACATCTTAACACACGCCGCCAGAGCCGAGTCGTTGCTTTGGCGTTGGCGGGGCGCGTTGGTCGCCTGCGGCATCAAGCAGTGCGTGGGGGCTAGCAAGTCTGCTTGAGCTTTGAGAGGGGCGGATGCGGATGGAGTCGCATGCCGGGGACTGGCGGAGTGCCGCCTGCCACGCGCCCGTAGTGTGTGATTACACACATGCGCTGCTGCCACGGTGGCGCGCGTGAGCGTGCTACAGACGTGGGAGCCACCTCTTGCTCCGTGCGGCATCAAGGTCTGAGGCCGTGAGGGCGCGAGTGCCAACGCAAGCCGACAACGCCAGCTTCAAGGCGCGCGAACAGCGGGTTTGGGCAAGATTGCATGAGCGCCATGAGTGAACTGGTATAATCTATACACTGACGGCAAGTGCGAAACCACTGGGTCGCCCAAGCCCTCTGCGCGCCCATCGCCTACGGCCAGGGCGCGGGTAAGCTCGGGTTCGTGGCTGTGGAACCCCACCGTGGGCACTTGCCACGCTCTACCACAGAGAATCACCATCTAGGCATGCAAACGTGGAGGAGATAGCCATGACGCAGTCACGACAGCTGTGATCAATCGAGGGCCAACCGGCGCGCGGACTGCAACATGCCGCAGCCAGGCGAGCTCTTGTATGAGGAGCTGCAGGTTTATACCTCAGCTTGCGATGTGCGTGTGGCGCTGGCGCTTGGGGCAACCAAGCGCGGTGCTAAGGAGCTCGTTGACCAGGGTAAGCTGCCTCGAGCGACGTGAGGGTGTCTGCAACTGCTTACGAACTCATCGGCTGCAGGAGGGCTGCTGGTTGCACCGGATGGCTCCGGCATCGCTGTGCTGGACGCCACTGCGACCTGCCTGACGGTGTTCCATACCCGTGAGGAACCCAATGATACAGCGTCGGCAGGGCAGGACATGGTTACAAAGCCCCGGCAGCGAGGGGACGCCGATCTGCAGGCTTCGCTACCATGCGTCCTCGTCAGGCGCTTCCAACCGACGAGCATTCGCGGAAGTTGCCTGTGTCAGGCCGATGTGATCGCTGCACTATGCTGGTCGAGCGACAGCTCGCGCCTTGCCGTGGCCTGTGCCTCGGGGCACGTCTACGTCCTTAACAGGTGCGGCGTGACGGGTGCTCGCGGAGAGCTTGCCTGCTCCGACCCCGACCGAGCCCACCTCCCCACTGACCTGGCAGCCCCGGCGCCCGCCGGTCGTGCTACGAGCGGTTATGACGGTGCTCCCCCTCTCCCAACATACCGCCCTCACGTCCCCTAGTGCCTGTCGCTCCGGTAGTCCTGCCACCCACCGATCTCGCATCAGGCAGCTCCGCTTGCGCCCCGTGTGAGTGAACGCTCACAAAGAACTGCCGATGCCCGTTGTGCCCCACCCCCGTAGGATGGGCCAGCCTGTGACAATGCTGCCGCCCGGCGCGGGGCCCTGGGGCTCCAAGCCCCTGGGCGCTCTGGCGCTACCTTCGCCCTCCCTGCTACTGCTGCTCACCGCCCGGCCACCCCAGCTGTTTGCCGTCCCGCTGGTCGGGCCCGCCCCCGGCGGCTTGCCGCTCCCTCGCCAGCTCTCCGCGCTGCGGCCGCTGCAGCCGCAGGCACTGGCCAAGGCGCACGCATCCATCCGGGCCGCCGCCTTCGACGCGCGCAACTCCGTCCTCGTGCTCGCTGGCGATGCTGCGCCTGCCAGCAGCGGCGGCCCTGGCGTTGCCGCCAGCATCAGCGCCTGGCGCTTGGCTGCCGGCAGCGGGCCGCCCGCAGCGCCGCAGCTGTCCTTCCTCGGCGCTCACGCGGGCCCTGTTGCGGCGGGCGCCGCCTCGTCGGCGGCGGTTGACGGCGCGGCGGCTGCCGCGGCGGCGCCCTGGTCGCGCGGGCGCTGGGTGCTGTCGCTGTCGGCGCTGGGCGAGCACGCGGCGCTGTGCGTGCCGCCGGCCGGCGGCCTGGTGATGGTGTCGCTGCCGGCGTGCGCCAGGGTGGAGGCGGGAGAGGCGTTTGCGGGGCGCCGCGCGCCACCTGCATCCTCGGCCCTCGGGGTGAGCGCCCACCGCACGTCGCCTGCTCTCAACGCTGCCGGCCATGGCGCTCGCACCTGGCTTGGCCGCAGAGCCCATGCTCGTGCTGACCCGGCGCTGACGCCGCCGCCCGCAGGCCGTGAGTCTGGTCCGCTCCGCCGCTTCCGCGCTCAGCGCCGCGTGGTGGGCGTCCGAGGACCGCCTGGCGCTCAGCGACCCGTGGGGCGGTGTGGGGCTGGCGTCGCTGCCCGGCTTCGGCTGCGCCATGGCCGGCCGAGAGGCTGCCAAGTTCGCGCCAGGTGGGGCACGCCGCGGCTGGGACTGCCGGCAACGTGCGGGGCACGCCCTGTTCGCGCCTTTGCCTGGCGGCGCCGCGTCCTGCCAACATCAGCCCTACCCTGCCCTTGTGGCTCGCCACAGGCTCCCTGGTGGCGGCCAAGGTTGCGGGGCCCGGCCCCCGCGGCCTGCTGGTGCTCGAGCCGCTGGGCTCCCAGGAGCAGGCGGCCGGCGGCGGCGGCGCCGGGCCGGGCGGCTGGGCGGCCGAGGAGCCCTCGCGCAGCCGGCGCGGCGGCGCGGCTGGCGCTGCCGCGCCTCAGCCGCCCCCGCCCGGACAGCGGCTGCTCATGCTTGTTGAGCGGACGCCGGAGCAGATGCTGCGGGTAGGGTTGCACGCTGGGTCCCAAGCTGTGGTGCGCGCATGCACGGACCGCGCCCCCGCGCCTGCCCAAGCCCACGCTGACCGCCCTTCCTGGCCCGGGTCCCTGCCCCGGTCCCCGCCCCGAACACACGGCCGGCAGGTGCACATGCGCGAGCAGCAGTGGGGCGCGGCGCTGGAGCTGTGCGCCTCCGCCGGCCTGGACGCGGACCAGGTGTACCGCGCGCGCTGGGCCAGCCGGCCGGTGGACGCCAACAACATCGCCGACAACCTGGCCAAGATGGCCGACAGGTGCGGCGCTGTGGTGCTTGGCGGCCACACGTAGCGAGCGCACAGCAAGCACATAGCGAGCACATAGCAAGCAGACAAGCGGGCCCTTGCTGTCTGGCATGGGGGTTACGGCACAGAGCTCCCTCGGACTGAGAGGCGAGGGCTGTCCATGGGAGGCAGGTGCTGTGAGGCGCGGGAGGCGTGAGCCCCGCCCACCGAACCGCAGGCGCTGGGTGGTGGCCGAGTGCTGCCGCCGCGTGTCGTCCGACTACGAGGGGCAGCGCAAGCTGGTCAACTACGGCCTGAGGGAGAGTGCGCGCCAGGCCAAGCCGCCGTGGGCCGACGACCCGGCGGGCGACGCGGTGCGAGAGCGGCCGCGGCGCGCAGCGTGGGGGCCGGCGGCCTTGCGGTGGCGGGGTCCAGGCGCCCGCGGCTGCAAGGCGCGCCTGCTCCATTCATGTATGCGCCCCGTGATGGCCCCGTCTCGCGCCAACGCCGCAGAGCTCTGTGTCGACCATCGCCACGCCCGGCGGCGGCGCAGGGGCGGGCGGCGGCAGCGCGTTCAGCTCGCTGAGCCCCGAGCAGGTGGGCCATGTGCTGGGGTGAGCGAGCACCGCTGGCGGGTGTTAGCAGGGCCGGAAGCTGGCGTAGGGGCGCAGGGGCTGCATGCGCGGGCATTGGCAGGGGCTAGGCTCGGAGGTGGGGTCGGCGGGTTGGCCGCACACAGCTTCGGGGCTTTCTGGACTCCACCACGTGTTTGAGTCGCTGACTGGTGCCCATCGCACCCCGCTGCCCCAGGCCGCGGCCTGGTGGGCTGCGCGGCTGGTGCTGTGGCGCCACAGCGACCGCCTCGAGCTGCTGTACGCGGCGCAGGGCAGGTGCGGCAGGCCTAGTGGGCGAGCGAAGCCGCATTGGACACGCCTGTTTGCATGCCGCCTGGTTGCATGCCGCCTGGGTGGGGCCGGTTACGCGCTCGGCGTGTACCGCTGCGGTGTCAGCACTCAGCAGCCGTGGTGCAGCCCATCGCGGCTTGCAGCTGTGGGCCGCCTCGACAGCCCGTCGTTGACCTCGACCCCCTTCCGCCCCGCCGCCGCCGCTGTGCAGGTCCTTCGACCCCGCCGCCTTCACGGCATTCCGCGACCTGCCGCTCCCCGCCGCGGCCGGGAGCTGGGCTGCCATGGGGGCGGTGGGTGGCGCCCCGGGGCAGCGTCGGGGCTGGTGTGGGTGATGCGGCTCGTCGCGACCGCGCTGCTGGTGTACGAGGCGCTGCGGGCCGGCGGGTCCACTTATGCGCCGCCCCGGGCTCCGCTCGTCGCCACCGCTGTCTCGTCGCATAATCGTCCTAGCCCACGACCCGTTCTCATGGGTTTCCCGTGGTGCCCGGGCTGACGCTCGGAGACTTGCAACGAGTTCGTTACTCGCATGGTACATCCCCCTAGGGCGTACTTGCCCGGTACTTTCCGCGAGGCTGCTCAACCCGGCCCCCGGCCCCCACTCTACCCCCCGCACAGGTTGGCCCCCTGGCACTGCTCACGCAGCACTACCCCGCCTGCCTGGCGGGGCCGGTTCTGCTGGGCGTGCTGTCGCGGCTGCCGGAGAGCATCAGCCCGCGCCTATACGGCGCGCTGCTGCCCAGGGTGAGGTCCATGCTTGCAGAAAGCAAGCAGAGGTTGCTGCGTCGTTGTGTGCATCCGTACGCTAGCGCCGACTGTAGGCCAGGGGCAGGGGCTCGGGGTCGGGGCCAGCCGGCACTCTGCCGGGCCGAGGTGGGTTGGGTTCCCGCAATGCGCTGGCGCCATGTCGACCCACTTGCGTGAGCTTCCTCGGGGCACATTCATTGTCGCAGGCTGATGGCGACGCTGCGGCTGCGGCGCTGCGGCCGCCGCCACGCAAGCAGGACTGGGTCGAGTCAGCCGAGACAGTGGACCGCCTGCGCCGCTACCTGGCGCCCGGATCCGGATCCAGGCAGCAGCCGTCGGGCCTGGATCCGGCCGTGCTGCTGGCTCCGGAGCTGGATCTGGATCCAGAGGCCACCGACGGCGTGGCCCGGCAACTTGCCCCGCGGCCGCGGCTGAGCTCGGCGGCAGTGTGCGAGTGGTACGCCGAGCGGGCGCTGCAGCTGGACGGCAGCACGGGGCAGCTGCAGGTGGGCGTTGGGGGGAGGGCACGGGGAGACGGCACGGGGACGGGGAGAGGGCACGGGGAGAGGGCACGGGGAGAGGGCACGGGGAGAGGGCACGGGGACGGGGACGCGGACGGGGACGGGGACGGGGACGGGGACGGGGACGG